>MU399837.1:0-281564 GCA_022578945.1 Hypoxylon fuscum | reverse complement strand
AATTATTTAAAAAATAATTATTTAATAAATATTTATAATATTAAAAAATTATTTATATATATAATTAATAAAAAAAAATATAAATAAAAATAAAACTTTTAATTTTATAATTATAAAATAAAATAATTATTAAATATATAAAATATAATTATAATTAAATTATTTATAAATATAATTATAAAAAAAGATAAAAATGGTTAAGTTAAGTATGTATTTAAATAGTTAAAAGGTATTGCTAACTAAACGAAGAATAACGATATTCCACCTCCTACGTACAGTGCGTAGGATAGTGTACCTATAAATACACTGTCGCACAAGTTACATGTCCATGGTTTTGTCGCTTTGGCAGGTTTGGACATTTGGACCAACATATTCTCGTGCAACACCTTCCTAACGATGAAACGAAACAAGCACAAGACAGATAGGACCGTGGTGTGAATTTGGGACTAGTTTAGTTCATTCTACCTACATCACCCAGGATCACCAACCTAGAAGCTTTTGATTTTCCCAGTCAAAAACAGATGGGTGACATCTTTGATACAACTTCCAGCTCTGTTTGTGCGTTGACTCACATGGCTACTCCGTAACTTTTGCGCAGACCAGATGCCTCCCAAAACGAACCCGCAGGCTAAGCCTGCCGGCGCGTCTACTGGGAAGTCTGCTTTAACGAACAATCCAAAAGGTATACCTGGAACTTCTGGAAAGCCGCCACAGTCTCAGTCTAACAAGAGGAAAGACCCCCCACAACACGATGCAGGTTTCAGGAATCAGCGCAAGGGCTTTGGGTCTGATAATCGAGGTGCAAAGCGTGCCAAGTATGAATCCAGAAGAATCGCCGCTCAGGAGTCCCACGCCGCCTTGAAAGATGGCGAGCTTAATGTTCAGTCGTTTGTTGGTTCTCTTTCGTTCGAGATAAATGCCTTGGACGAGAGCATGAGACGAACCAGGACATCCCAAAGTAGTCGAGCATTTCAACGTGTGCCATTCACAATGAGACGCAGAGCCGCGGCTCACAACTACAAAAAGGTCCCGAAGCGTCTGCAGGGAAGGGCAAGGCGGGAGATGGCCGATGACAATACCCCAACCGTCAACTCCAAGACAAGAAAACTAAAGACCTCCAAGGCGAGAACCAGGGCGCGTTTACGAGCCGAGACGGCCCGAAGACTAGAGATTCTCGCAAAGCGGAAGAAATTACAAAAGCTGAAGAGATCAGGCGCTGATAAAGAGACTATCTCTATAAGAGCTGCTAGACCCAAGATACGAAGGAATGAACTCAATAGTCCCTCCGTCACCGCTAGGAAGTTTAGAAAGCGCCAACTATCAAAGACGTGGCTTCCTACTCACTTATGGCATGCGAAGAGAGCGCGCATGACACCTCCCACGCAGCCGTTATGGAGATTCGCAATCCCCCTTACACCGACACAGAAAGTGTACCGGCCAACGCATCGAATCCAATGGGAAAAGGGTGCAATGGCTTGGGACATGAGCTATATGAGCACAATTGGCTTGTTTGGGGCCTATAATAGTGTCCAAAACGTACTAAAGTCTCTAGGACTTACACAAGAATCTATGTGGAACGAAAAGGCAAGGCGTTGGAGATCGGGTGGCATGCACTGGACTGGGACAATATGCAGGAAAAGCAAGGGCGTAACACGTGTTATCGGTCCCGCTACCATCATCTGGAATCCAGCAGAGAAAACTGACGAAGAAGATCAACCGAAACAATCCAGGCAGGTCTTCATTCGCATCCATCCTTCTGCATTCTTAGAGACCTTCAACGAGCTTCTACAACTTGCAAAAGGGCAAAATCCCCGGCCGTATTTAGAGGACCTGAGGTTTGAGATTGGGAGCATTGATATTATAGGTCCTGGTGCAACGGAGGCTCTGCTCGGGGTGCTCAAGTCTTATGATTCGAAGGTAGATTCAAATGAATCTCATACTTCAAAGTTAGAATCACTCGCCGGGTTGAAGGACCCCGGTACCTTGCCTATCGGCACTCTGTTGGCCTTCTCAGTCGCAGACCCTCGCCTACGCTACCCCCCTCGACAAGTAGCTCTCCCGAAGTCAACGGATCAGAACGCTCAAGTAACACTCCTAGAAGTTGTATCATCACTCCGCAAAGAAGAAACTACCAATCCTTATCAGCTGTTTGATAGGGACGCACGATACAAAGCTTCAAGGCTTCCATCCCAGCAGTCACTTAATCGCCGCCGCGGTAAAAGCGCTCCAGGAACGGCCCTCAAGCCCACGGCGGCTGATCCTCCTATACCTATAATGCTGCTTGCTTCTCGCCATTCCACCGATTCACAGTCGTCCGGCACGTGGACATTAATGTTGCCATGGAAATGTGTTCTTCCAATATGGTATAGTCTGATGCATTGTCCCTTATCGACCGGCGGAAATCCTTGGTTCGGAGGCCTAGATGAGATCAGACACGTCACATTTGAACAAGGTCTTCCATGGTTTCCTGGTGACTTGCCCGGCACAGAGGCAGGCAAGGCTTGGGAATTGGAAGAACGACAAGTGAGGCGCAAAACATGGGATCGCATGCCCAAAGGAAAGCGAGTTACCTGGGAATCTCTTGACCTAGGGGCAGGAAGGAAAGGCGAAGTAGGGGTAGGGTGGAACTGCGATTACGAGAGACTTCTTAGGCTCGAGGAAGCGAATAGCCCTGATAAGGTATCGATCGATGAAAAAGGTGAAGATGGAGAATCGAAAGCAGCCCCTCAAAACGAGAAGCGGGCAATAACCACGAACGCTCTGGGAAGCATCACCCAATTGCCTAAGTCTGCAATTGTTGCTTACTCTGAACCACCGCCTCTGACTTCACTGGTGACAGCAAATATTAAGATGCTAGGCCGTGGTGTCGCAACTACATGCGCCAGGATTTATCGACTACCAGATGTGAAACAAGCTCCCATCTCATCGCAAGCGGAAGTGCCGGCTTCAGATCCTCCTCCTATTAAAGGGGATAGCAAACTACCGCACAGACTCCGTGATCAGTGGCTCGCGCGGAAGCCGTGTAAAAACAATCGCTCTAAGAAAACCATCACACCAAGGCCAAATTTGGACCTAGAGACGCGACAACAGTTGCTTGCGCAGCAGCTCATCGGACCGCCTGGCCAATACCCACCACCACCACCCAATTCGGAGAGCATAAACGGACATCCACTGTGTCCCGACGAAGAGGATCTGATAGGTTTTGTAACGACGGGAAGTTTCAACCTCAGAGATGGAAGAGGCGATGCTATCGGCGGCCTATCGGCCACTAAAGCGCAGGGGGAATTGAGGCGGTATAAGAATCAAAATGATTCCAACGCCCGTCTCTGCATTGTCAGGAATGCGGGCCAGAACGTTGGCTGGCTTGCAAAATGGGAGTTGGTTTAAGTCCAGAAAGGGCCTCATACCTACCTACCACCTAACTAAGTGATACTATGTCAGGAGCAAGTATCCGGGTATATAAGGTGAAGTTATGGTCATGAGAGTAAAGCATAAAGTCTAGGCCAAGACCTCTTTTATTCTTTGCTTGGCAATGACGCATCTCAGCTCGAAGTCGAAGAATCTCTGGCTAGCAGAGTAGTGCAAAATACCTACCGAACGGACTCGCTTACGCCCACAGCTCCCTGGCCGCTTCACGTTGCATTGCTGCGTAATTGGCTCAGCTATTGCTACCACCGAGGCTCTTCATGTTGCCATTAACTAGATTACTGTCTATAGAAAGACTATTATGCAAATTGGTTCTTGGTAAATTCTTGATTCGCATCCCCCAAACCCGGCTGGTTCACGACTATTGGACGGCGGTATATTGGATCGCAACACCCAATGCCAATAAGATGGTGTTGTGGTTTAGCATAATGCGAACATGATACACAGCAATAAAGAACGGCGCCCATCACCATCGAGGCAACTGTATGTTATTGGTCGCTTTCAGTAAGTCAGCTCATTCAACAACATCACTCGCACATTCCCTAGCGCGCTGTCGCTAGATATAATTTGCATGTATTCGGCTCCCGTTACCACTGTCATGTGTAGAAGCGTCTATGCGCCGTCTCCTGATGATCGACAAGGCCCCTGTTAGTTTGTTATGTCACCTATTGCCGTAATTGGCGGGGTGTTACATCAAGGCAAGGGCAGTCCTTGTCCTTTATAGTCAGGGACCCGTCTTGGGGGAAGCTTAACCTACTTCGCCTACTCACCTACATAGCACTAATGTAGATGTAGGTAGGTAAGTAATAACGCAGGATTCTCCGTCCACCAACCACAAATGCGACTGCGAGCCCCTGCCTACCGCTAAGGTATCTCGCCGAGACAGATCTTTCGACTTTCCCACGCGGCGCTATGGGCCGGCAAGGTAGGTGCTCCGGCCCTGAGCTTACGATGATGCCGATCGATATCACGGGCGTCTTGCTTTTACGCCTGGCAGCCGATATGCTCCTCACATCCGAGGCATGTCACCGGCGAGCACCTTGCCCCGTCTGTGCATAGGTGAAAGAATCCCGAGCCACTGCTATCATATGATTGGGTCGACTAGGCATAGCTACCTACCGAGTTACCTACCTACCCAAGGTAGCTACCAAGTCGGTGAACCCTGGTACTCACGAGGTTCAGCTGGGGTCTTTGAAAGTGAGGTCAGAAGGAGATATCAGAAGGAAAGGGCAACCACATCGTCACAGGGAAATAGAAATTTACATCGAGTGCGGAGTGTATGATGCTTCCTCATCAATAAATACAGGGCCCATGGCTTCCCCGGATTTCTACCAGTCTAGCTCGGCTCGGCTACCTAGCACTCAGTTGTTTAGGTCAAGATTAAGCTCGAGCCATATTCCAACCGCTGCCAAGTCACTCGCGCGTTTAATAGTTGGACAATAGCATGATGCCGACTCTTCACCGCACCTTCATCCTCCTCCTCTCTATCGCGAGCGTTAGCAGCGTCTCAGCTGAGCCGTATAACACATTCGATGGCGAAGGGTTTCCTGCTTGCAACGATGTCGCTCTCATCCACAATGCCACTAGCGTCGACGATATCGTCGACATGGTGAAGAAGGCTTCTGCCAATAGCACGCCCGTGAGAGCTTCAGGAAAAGGCCACATGTGGTGAGTTCAGCCCAGCTTTGCGAAACCTCTCCTGCTTCGTTGGTCTATTGCATACTAGAAATTCTACCAAATTCGATTTCCGTTCCATTTCCTATAGGGCAGAGTCTTGGAGATTCTCCAGACGCTTCTAGCTAGATCTGTAAAGGGGTAGACTCTAATCTGAATGCCGCAAAGGTACGATACGATGTGCTCAGATAACCCGGAGACGATCATCATCCGCACCGAAGACGTCAACCAGATCCAGAACCTCACGCTTGAGGAGGGCGCCGAGTCTGGAACAGTCGACATAGAGGCAGGTGTGACATTCCTCCAGCTCGCCGAGTACCTGCATAACAACAGTGCTTCCGTGGGCTACACCTTGGTCAACTGGAACATCACTATGGCTGGTGCCGTTGCAATGGGTGGGCATCGCTCTTCTATCCGAGAAGACTCGATGGTCGCGGCCGGCGTAATGTCGCTAGATATTGTCAATGGAAACGGAGAGGTCGTGACGATCGAACGCGACGATAGTAATGATGACTGGCTTGCTGCCTCGACCTCCCTAGGTCTGTTGGGTGTCATTGTTCGCATGAAGTTCAAGATTTATCCAGATTTCAAAGTGTTCGCGAAACAGGAGACGTAAGTGCACTGCCCCTTTAGCATATGTATTGCTCACCTAATGGATATTATCAGCTTGGACGAAGACGACGTACTAAATGGAGATATTTACGGCATGATCGCGCCATACGCTACCGCCAACTTCTGGGTATGCTTGTTTATCGTCCTCTATCGTAAAGTATATTCAATACTAATATTCCGCAGTGGTGGCCATACATGAAAAAATTCCATTGGCGATACTACGACAAGATTCCCCTTACCCTCAGCGACCAAGAGGGGTTCCAAAACACGTTTTCCCTCTCCGACGCCGAGGCCGCTATAGCAATATCGACCCTCGAGTCGGGAAAATACCTGGCAACCTCCAACATGTTCTTCGAGACGACCGCCTTCGCCATATGGTCCGCGCCTAACTTTCGCGAGAAGACCACGCAGAAGGCGGTCACGGAGTGGCCGGTGTACGGCTGGAACTACGACGTCCTTATCGGGGGCCTGTATCCAGATCAGAAGCCTGAGTGGGAGTACGGCCTCCACGGTAAGACTCTGGAGCTCGCGTTCCCCGTCACGATGGCGAACCAGATGCTCAAGCGCGTGCGCCAAGCGTTCGACGACATGTCAGCCAAGGGCATCATCATGACGAGCACCTACCGCAGCGGCATCAACATCAAGTTCGGCAAGCCGTACTACGACTTCTTGGGCCAGGTCACCTACAACACGTCCGACGGCGCCGACTGGTCCAAGGGCGCCATCATGTTCGACTTCCCGTCGTTCAAGCCCACCATCGGCGACGGTCTGCGTTTCCACGAAGAGTTCTGTGAGTGTTGCTTCTGCTGCGTGAATGGGGCATTAGGACTAATGACTATCGGTAGACCTGGACCTGGCCAAGACGCTCGTCGACGAATTCCCGTGTCGCCCGCACTGGACCAAGAACACGCGCGAGGTGTTCGGCAACGCCACGCAAAACCTTGACCCCGACCACTTGGCGAGATTCAAGGTCGTGCGCGAGAAGTTCGACCCGCAGGGCATATTCAAGAGTGTCGTTGGTGAGATCTTGGGCATGTATGACTGAAGGGTTGGAATGGGAGCTATTTTGTAGCGCTATCCTTCGGTAGCCTTTAGGTACACGCTCACTCGGATGTTAGGGCCAGGTCGGTATGTATTTAGGCCTCCCTATGGTGTACTTACGGATGATAATGTTAATAGCTTCTATCGAGATGAATGTTCATTAGCGATGCTCGGTGAGGAGAACTATGAGAAGAACTTGCTTCTGGATACCTTGTTCATATTAGTATTGCCCCTTTACTAGGTAGATGCCTACCCAGGTATGCATTATGTTCCTATTTGCCTGTATTATGTTAGGTACCTAACTATAGATGCCTCTTACTTTCGTATGGTTCCTTACCTCCCTAATGAGGAATACATATCCCATTCTAAGTCGTGTAAACAATGATTATTTTGACCTTATTTTCAATAATGCCCTGTCAACATACTTTCCACCAAGTTTCCAAGGCAGGCCTCACTGCTCAGCAACTACGTGTGTTAGTAACATTCCACTATACACACTTAGCCCCTTATACGCGTTGTCGCCTGGGGTGTCTCCTGAGCATCGACTTGAGAAAATAGTGCCAGCCATAGACAATTTGCTTGACAACTTTCCACACCCTTCTTCTTTATTCTCGAGCAACTCAATACAAGCCATTCTGCCTGCATTACACATACACGGAATCTCTTCGTTTCAGATCTCGGTCACTGTAGGGTTCATCCCTATTTCACCTAGGTCCATAATATATCATGGACTCCCATTCTAATTCACCAGCCAAGGTGGCTTCGGTGCCTGTCCCACCTGAAGGTCTAGTTGACGGACATAAAAATGGTCATGATATTGCGATGTCTTCGCCGTCCGAGATGTTAGTCGACAGTGCCCATAGCAATTCGGCTGAGGAAATTTCCACTGTATCTATGGAAGACCAGACCGTTTCCACGCTACAGCCGGAGTCGATGAAGGATCACGAGACTCAAGAGTCTGTCGCAATACGACTGGAGCAGCCACACATCGTCGTTGTTGGCCATAACGACTCGCCAGCGTCAAGAGATCCCACAACTCTCCATAACGAGCCGGCCAATGAAGCTCCGACAACACCACATCAGGGTGCTAGAAGTCACTTAACCGCGACAACTGTCGCGACAACCCCTTCTCGACTCGAAGTAGGTGTCGACTACGTCGATGGTGTAGCGATCGTGGAAGCATCTACTTTATGCCAGGAAGATCTGGTGGAAGGAATTCCTTCGGTATTTACCCCAGTAGACCGTTCTCATTCTGACGTATCAACTCCCACTTTCAGCGGCCTGTTGGATGCAGTTCCTACTATATCGAGAAACCGGACAAGACGGCGAAGTTCCACACCTGAGCCACTCCCTAACATATCACCAGAGAAATTAGAGCTACAGCGAGAGTGTGTCTTCCGCAATGTAGTCGAAGGCCTCAGGGAGGCATGGGAGGAGGTTCTCGAACTCTGTGGCATGCGACTAGGGTGCAGGGAAGCGTTTCACATATGCTACGTACCCGATGTCGACCATATCCGACAGGCAGCGATGCGGCCTGAGGCGACATTCCGAGACATAGCCGACGCAGTCGAGCTAGCCATGCTAGAGAAGTGGAGGGAGCGTTGCCGGCGCATTATTGTAAAATATCGCCAAGAGATGCGGCGCAGCCTCGTCAATGAGGCTCAACGCGCGGCCGTTGTAGTCAAAGAGAAGGTTCTAGCGGACGCCGTGAACGGTAAACCTGACTGGCATCTTCCTACAGAGCCACCTACTACTACTCCCAGTACTCCGACTCCCAGTACTCCGACTCCCAGTACTCCGACCCCTAGTACTCCGACCCCTAAGACTCCGAACAGTAAACAAAAAGCCTCCAAGCAAGTAAGTGAACTAGGAAATAAAGTTGCGAAGCTCAATATCGAGGACGATGAGGACGATAGCGACCTGACACTTCCTATGACGCCGAGAACACCGAGAACACCTGGTAAGCACCTGAGGGTTTCATACGAGCCACTGTATCTCCCCAAGGGCAACACTACACCTCGTCGTCGGCAGAATGGTTTACTACAGGAAATTCCACCAAGAGCACTACGACGACGCATAGCCCAGACCCCGGCTGCCGCCCCAGCGCCGACTCCGGACACGCACGATGTCGTCGGCTTCATTGGACCGTACGCGGTGGTGACGAATACAGATCCAGACAAGTCTGCAGCCGAAGAGACCTCTGCCATGGACGTTGATGATGACGTCTTCACCTCAACCAAACCATGATCTCGAGATATGAGGTCGACTTTCCGATGACGGAGGCGGTAGGGAAGTGTGGATGGCCTCGGGGAAATTTCTTTTAATGCATCGCTGGGCTTTTGCTACTTGCAAGGAGACCCCTTTCCAGAGCTTCAGTATGCTTTGTTATCTACCTAGGTAGGCAGAGGCCTTTGGGGCATGTCAATGTGCTCGTCACCGAACCACACATTGGCTATTAGGCTTTTTCATAAGTAAGGGGTTGTGGGATAAAGACAGGAACATGCATGGGACGCTGGGTTGTCTTCAGGTGATGAATGGCTCTATAAGACATAGATCGTGTTACGAGCACATCATAGGACACCTCCTTAGACCAATATAAACTCGTTAACCCAGAACTTCTTCGCATGTGATTGCAACTTCGCCACGCTAGGTTTCACATATGATGTTGTCTAGCATGGTACATAACATTATATCAGGGAAAACTTCAGCTATCGTGTCCCTTTTACCAGGAAAAGGCGACCGCGACCGCATCACGGTAAGTACCTAGGTAGATTAAGTAATAAGATAATGCAGCACTCCGTCGTGGCTAGACTAGTGATGGGCAAATGCAAACCACTATTCTAGTCTTTTTGAACTTGCCAAAAAATTGTAGAGGAAAAGGAAAGATACAACAATTAACTACCTGGGTACCTATCGTCAATTTCTTTGTTCGAATCGTCGCCGAGGCACACATACCCCCGCCTCTCCTCCCCCCTTTTTTTCCTGTTCTACTTTCTCTTCAATAGTTCCTATTTATTCAATTACCATTCACTATTACGTAAATGGAACTTATACTAATAATAGAAAGCTTTATTATTCAACCTATCTTTAAACACGAATCAACCATCTACTGCACATTCGGAAATGCTAACTGACGAAAGGAGTACTGAGTGATATAGATGTTAATGCTATATTGTAATGCATGTCTCCTAATGAACCCCTTCGGTGATTCCTTCCTACAATCTAGTTCCCACTTCGCTAATCATACAGGCTGTGAAATAAAACTAACAACTAAATGAGAAAACAGGCAATAGAACCGTGATAAGTTGATGTCTCGTA
Source organism: Hypoxylon fuscum (assembly GCA_022578945.1). Taxonomy (NCBI): domain Eukaryota; kingdom Fungi; phylum Ascomycota; class Sordariomycetes; order Xylariales; family Hypoxylaceae; genus Hypoxylon; species Hypoxylon fuscum. Next base: position 271,493 of record MU399837.1, on the reverse strand, counting down.
TCCACCTTCCAGATGACAGGGTGGACACCATCCTCTTCTCTTTCGCTTAGCCTTTTATTGAATGGAAATTTGAACTGTCATGCTTGATCTGCTCGTCGACAATCTAACGTCACACCAACCAGCTTGGTGTTGTAGCATCTGTCTGTAAAATCCATAGATGATGGCTTGTGCCTCCGTTGTGGTCAATACGACCCTTGGTCCAGTAAACGTATGCCATTTAAGAATGATGCTACCTCCAAGGGCATCCTTCATCCTGCTTCCTATAGTATCGGGGTCGTTGGCCATTTGATCCCCCAGCGAGTCTAGGTCTCTGCTGATAGAAGGATCGAGTGGGAGGACTGGGTGCGTGTACTGCCATGTAACGGTGTCCACGTGGATTTCATCATGGCTTGCTAGAGGCAAAGACATTTCCTGTGCGATAGGGGACCATCGGTCGATTCGTCCTGCCCTCTTTTCTAAACCATCAACTACTGCTGGTTCGACATCACGACCGTCTAGTACGGCCTCGGAGCGGACAGAGATAGAATCCGAATTATCCGGTGCTACAGCCCGACCAAGGGCGCTTCCACCGAGGAAAGAAACAAGAAGAAGGTTCCAGATCTGCATGATGAATGGTTTTTTTAACGTAGACGTTTGTGTGGTGGAGTCGAAAGGAACGGTAGATGAGCCTTGTGAGTATTCAACCTCAAAAGCGGCAAACCTACCCTTTAAATATATGCATGTGCAATGCTTTGGAAGCAACGTAATACTGTCATACTAATGGGAACCTACATCCCTAACATCCTAATGAATGAAAAAGGGTCCATATACCCCCACTGCTCTACAATCGAAGGAAGGATGTGTGTATTATACCCATATCTTTGTGGTTCCCAATTAGCTGATACATCTTCCTAGGGCTATCAAGGGTTGTCACAACTAGATTTGACGTAGCTCCTATATTGATGGATTCAGTAGATGCTCTTCGGACCCAATGGTACCTGAAAAATAGAGACGGGTAGATTTTTTTTGGATTCTCAAAGGCAATACTTAAAAACCCACAGCTCGGTGTGGTTTCGGCAAGATCCTCGCTAACCAAGACAATTTCTGTATAAAGTAAAGATGTAGATATTGAGGTAAACTTAGATTCTTGTAGGCTGATATGGAGAGAACAAAAGGTCACTCAGCTTCCACTTCAAGATCTTAGATAGGTAAGGTAGACTAAAAAATATAGAAGCTTTGAGATCATCTAATCTAGTATGGGGTCAATGCAATAGCAAACCTACAATCAGCGGCAGTTATGTTGATGTAATGTATAAGTTCATCAATTCAACTTCAAATCCTTCATCCTTCTTACTACTAGAGCCGAGATTCTTACCCTGACATTTTGGTAGCGGCGAGGATCTGCCAAGGTATCCACATCGAGTCTGTAGGGCAGCAAAGGATGAACTATAAAAAGGGTTCAAAGAGCCCTAAGGAATGTCGAATTATGGAGAGACACTGATCAACAATGTCACAAACAAGGGCGAAGTTTTGACGTGCGACTAGAATGACATTAATAGGCCAGGAAGTGAGTCTTGCACCCCCAAAAATAGCAACTTGAACTGAAGTTTGACGTAGAGTACCTATGAATCGTGATCCATAGACCAAGTGCTACTCGTACATACATGTAATAAGGACTTTCACTCACACGATGGTATCCGCCATCCTTACACGTAAAGTCCTTCCTGAGTAACGCCTTTCGCCCGCTGGTGAAGCTACACATGACACCAACACCGGGCCTAAAATAATTGGAAAGGCATGGGTATCATGATATATCTTCGCAGAGTTCCCTTAGTATAAAATCCAACCTTACGCCGTACATGCCTCCCCTCTGACATTTCTCAAACCACGGATATATGCTCTTCTATATCGCTCCCGTTGGTGCCCTTGCTTTCATGATTGCTCATCGCGCGCAGCTCGTTGCTGGCGCCGAGCTCGCGATATGGCCCGACGGCTTCGCTCGTACCGTGGCTATTCGGTGTCTGTGTACTACCTAAGATAGCTGGGACGTGCTTAAGTAGAGGCCGTAGCGCGGCGGCGGCGGCGGCGAAGATCGCCATTCCCAGCTCTATGTCAGCCCAGAGGAGTAGGTCGTAGTGTAGCCCTACCGCCTCTGCGCCCTTGGCGGTCGATAGCCTGACGATAATGACAAGCTTGGCAATGGTAGCGGAGCTTGCACTATATAGGGGCAATGAGCAACGTCTCATTGATCGCAGCGTTCCTCCACCCGAAGGTAAATAGAGGTAAAGAAAGGGGAACCTACAAAGCACCCAATCCTAACAGTAGCATCACAGATACTTTGAGCTTGGTGCTCATGCGTACGTTCCTGAGAATAAACACCGGCAGCAGGGCGTAGAAATAATCTATGAAGATATTCGTGATGGTGCGGAAGTACCCGACTTGCGTACATGTTTTGGACCCTGCCCAGTTGCTTGAGCCGCTTTGCGCACATGGCCACGAGGCGAACAGCGTCATTACTATGGTCCAGATGGTGACGATGACCATAGACCCGATGAGCACCCAGCGTAGACGCTTAGTCGATGCCAGCCGGTACAGAACAAGCGCCACGGCTATCTTGACCAGACCGGCACTAATGTAGAGGCACAGCTGGTTGGCGAATAGGAACTGAAGGAATCACAACTCTATTAGTTCTCAAGCTAGTCTTTACTATGGAAGAGACACAGAGGCAGCTCTCAGCCCTACATAGAAGAAGGAATTGCTTTACCTGTGTCGCCTTAGTCTTGTCGTACTGTGGTTGCTTATCTATGGCAGCGTAGCCATAGTGCATGGAAGTGAAGCCCATAGCACAGGATATGATGAAGCCGATCTAGGTGATCGTAGCGATATCAGCACGGCATTCTATGATACATGGACGGATATCGTAAAGGTGTAATCACATATGTGAGGATGAGGACAACGTCGTCCCAACCGAAACCCCGCGTAAGCATCTTCGTTCGAACGTAGAGGCGTGCGGCCATGGCAAGACTGTCTACTATTAGAAAGACCGCCATAGCCGCGATCAGGTCATCTCGATAGCCTCCTCCCATGCTGTCTGTTTAGAATCGTCGGCAAGCTAGTGGAGGCTCCTTAAACCTAATGAGCTAAGCTCTTAGGTTAAGCACTTAGACGGCACAGGTCGGCATTTGCGCTATGAGAATAGTAGGTCTGGGGGACGGAAGTGTGGGGGATGCCCAGCGACTTATCAAGTCCGTAAGCAACGCAGAAAGGTGGTGGGCGGGCTAATGTATGGTATGACAGACAGATCAGATCGAAGGGGCAAGCTGAGAATAGATGTGGTATTACCGGCCCTACTTGGATGGGCTCTAGCATCCATTCTACATACATAGCCCGGGGAATAAGACTCGCCTTAGTGCAACCACCCCGTACATAACCCATAAATAAGCAGGTGTAGTCACATAGACGAATGAGATACGTTCTCTCTACCACGGTACACCTGATTGCCTGCATCACGGATATGGTAAGGGGGTCTAGAAGGGTAAAATATATTTGTGAAGGTGAAAGTAGGAAGTATGGTGCGGAAAAAGGACACCAGGATGGCCTTGTCAGCTCGCTCTGTGACCGAGAAACCTATGCCATGTGTTATTCATTAGTTAATAGATATGCAGCGGGTCGGCTGTCAGCAGCGGCGAAAACGGGTACGTCGTCTTGGTTCCAAGCAAGATGGGCAGGGCTGCGCAGCGGGAGCTGAGTGTGCGGTGTAACTCTGCCCGTCTGCAACTCATCTATTTCGTGTGGTAGGGTAACATTCCGACTATCGATTGACTAGGCCCTTCTCTTGCTTGAACCATCGTGATTCATCACGGTCGGTGAGTGATCCGAAAGTTGCCCCGACCATCATGGATGAACCCTTCTCTATGCAAGCCACAGGTAGCCCAATAATAAGAGCCCATAAAATCACTCGAACAATCTGTTAGGGCCTTCGGCAGGCTGGCAGGTACTTAGACAGGCAGATCAACATGGAATTCTGATGGAATCATAGGCTGATACGGAATCGTGGCGTAGAATAACAATGTATGGAAACGTCGCACCGCCTGACGATTCCTCACCTACCTAGGTACCTACCTATTTCGCAAATGCAATTTGATATTATGTTTGGGTCTTTTCCTGTCCCCCTTCTCCCTCTCCCTCCCTTTCCCTCCGTGTCTCCCGTCGGATGCTGCAGTAAGCGACGGGTCGCTATTCGCGGTAAAGTTGTAGGGTAGGGTACCGAACAAACCTATCATATGTGCTTTTTGAACACTCTCGTTGGATAATTACGAATATACTCATCGCATAATAACGCAACTCTTACTCGTCCGCCGTCCGTCGCCCTGATGAATCTCCAGTGAGGGGTAGCATTGTATACATAGAAGAGTTCTAGAATGCCACCCTCCCTTAACAAAGTCCCTTACTTGCAGAGTAACGGGAAAATGCCAGCTCGATGTCCCTCTCACCTAGGCAGCTAGGTTAGGTAAATAAGGTAAGGTATTCTAAATGTAGTTAGGGCCAATTTGTGATTGAATTGTTGTTAATAGGTAAGAAGCAAGGTTCGCCGTAAGCAAACCCGGGGTAGTGTTCTAAGCCACACACAAGATTAGGATTGACGTGGGAATAAAGGGCGGATAGGTGACGCCAACAGGCAATGCTGTAGCTTGTCAGCCAAATGACCCAGGACCATCAAATGCTCCAACCATTCGTTTTGACAGCAAAAAATACCACTAATGCGAAAGCCGCAATAACTCCCCTTGCTTCGACGGGGTCAATGAGAGGCACAGTATTCCGTAAATAAATACCCCCGGACATCATGTAATCAAAGAAATTAAACAAAGAACGGGCCTAATAATGAGTGATTCCCGTATGTTTTCATAGACACCGCCTCGGCAGCTTAGATGACATGAGTTTAAGAAATGCCTTAAGTTAGTGATAGATCACGTAGCGAGAATTGAAAAGCAAACCTCGGCACCGATTGTGGAGTGCGGTAAGCAGCATATTTCTTTGTACGGATCCTTGTCGTCAAAGCTTCATAGCCGATTCGGTACGTGCCGTGAACGAAATATGAAAATGCCAGGTACCGCACGCCAATTTCCCAAGCAACCGGTTCCGATGGAAATGCAAAAAGCAAACTCGGGTTGGTGTAATTTCCTCCCACCAACATACTCGCCTTTATCTCCCTGGCCTTTCCTTTCAACCTCACTCGTCACACCCATGCATCCGATCTGGTTAAGGGAGGTTCCCAAGGTCTCTGAAGTCCTTTAGTTGAACGTCACGGATCCTAATTCGATTTGTGAAGGACTGCATTGAAGGAGAGATAGAAAATGGCTCAAATGCGAATGGGAATACAATCCTGCCTTGCGGCTGCGGCAATCGCACTCGTCATATTCGTCAACCACGCGATAGGAGCAGCAGTGACGGTTCAATCCAAGTACTCGACATGGATGGCATCCAGCATCATGTCCCGCAACCAGGGCATCATGACTGGTAAAGGTGGCTCCTCGGAGCTGTTGCAGGCCGGCATCACGCAGAAGGCCTTCTCCGCACTCACCGCGCAGTATCCGGGCGACACCGAGACCCCGGGCTTTCGGAAGTACCTCCAGGACAGCGCCGCATCGGTCGTACCCTTCACGCTCAACGCCACTTACAACGCGCTTTCGTACCCCATGGACCGGCTGTCCAATGGCAATGCGCTTCTCAACCTCTACTCGCCCGCTGACAATAAGACCGCGTCCTTCCGCGCCGCCGCTGACGCGCTGCGTCGGAGCATCGATCTAAACCGCCGGAACCCCGAGGGTGGGCTCTGGTATTTCACCTATCCACAGTGGAGCTACTTAGACGGCATGTACTCGCTGGCACCGTTTTACACGCAGTACGCCATAGCCACGACACCGTCACTCAGCGACGAAAAGGCTACGAGCGCGCTCGATGACATGTCCTATCAGCTCGACCTGCTCTGGAACCGAACCCGTAACGACACGACTGGGCTATTAGTGCATGGCTATGACGCTTCTAAGACTGCTTCCTGGGCTGATGCCGTCACCGGCGCAAGCCCGCACGTCTGGGGCCGCAGCCTGGGATGGTACGCCATGGCGCTCGTCGACACGCTGGAGCTATTACCGGAGTCCAGCGCGTGCGAGTATCGAGACCGCCTGCTCGAGAAATGGCGGTCCCTTGCCGCGGCGCTGGTCCAAGCTGTGGATGGGTCGACCAGAGGCTGGTGGCAGGTCATGGACGAGCCGGGCCGCGAGGGAAATTACATCGAGTCCAGCGGCACCGCCATGTTCGCGTACTCGCTGCTCAAAGGATCGCGTCTAGGATTTCTATCCGCTGCCGCTGCGCCGACGGCGTCGCTTGTCGGTGCTCAGGCCCACGAGTACTTGACCGATGCGTTTGTGGACCGCAACACGAACGGAACGTTGGGATATAACGGAACCGTGGCCGTGTGCAGTCTGAATTCGACCGCAACTTACGAGGTTAGTGATCGTTGGTGCGAACCCACAATGATTTAGTGTAAGAGGCTAACCACTTGTAATAGTACTATGTCGGCCAGCCTATCAACTACAATAGCGTGCTGGGATCCGCCGCCTATATACTGGCGTCTCTTGAAGTTGAGCGCCTGGGACATGCGTGATGAAGTGAGCCAATGCTCCGGTGTATATATCATCAACCGCATTGGATTTACTAATTCTTGATACTGTAAAATACTCACGGATGATTGTCCTTTGCCAGTACATAGTTGAAATCAAACAAGATCGACAAATAGTTACTCAGACAGGTAGACTCGTACTTATACCGGCTACCACGAGTTGACTGGTAATTTCTAATTGATCTAACACCCTTATTGCACGGGGACCTTTCCCGGCCCATCGGTTGATGGCCGGGAAAAGAACACCATTTATAAGTGACGTAGTTCGCGACTTCGGGAAACGTCGAGCCAAAGATAAATAAACCGGTGAGGTCATAAGGGCCGAGGTAAAAATAAAGCAGATGCTATTTTTCGCGGACTCTTCATCGTTATAGCGCTGTCTCATCCCGAAACAAGTTCTGTAGGTGGTGTTTATTTTCCCTGGCCATGAATGCGTTACCGGGGAAAGTACCCAAGCGATCACAGCTGAAGAGCGGAAATACTCGAAGATGTGAAAGAAAATGTAATTGAGTATCTAGGAAAGTAGTGTAGAGAGATATGTTTATTCAACATACATCGCATCAAGGGGCACCGATACTGCTAAAAAAAAACCTAATATTTCATATACTCAGAAGGGTGGTGTCACTACCGTCACTCGTTTCAGAGCCCAGAATGCTTTTCTATCAAAGAGAGTATTACCTAACATCGTCTAAGAAATGAGATAGGATCTACCTTTACTAACAGGTACCTACCTAAACTTAAGGGAAATGCTGATTAGGTAGATATGAGCCTGTCTCAGACTAGGTTGAGGCTTCACTCTTTCGCCTCTTCGGGGAATCATAATAAAAAGTCTCAAGGACTAGACTCCAAGGCTCTTTTAAGGGTTCAAAGGCTAGTCGGCGATTTAAAATGTAATAGCTTATCAAACTCTACGGCAAAGGGATGAGCGAAGTTATGTGCGACCATACTATAAGCAACACCGTTGACGCTAACATTGCGATAATCGAGACTAATCTAGATTAACGTACAGCGCCGTAAGATTATCGGGTCTATTCTGAAACACCCTTGATGGTAGTCTTAGGAAACACTTGGTTCTGAGAGACAGTATAGGCACTACTAGTGTCGTCAGAGGTTAATATCTGGCCTATGAAAAGTGACGAGCCCGTGAGGCCACCACTTCATGAGATTCAGACTCTCTAACTAAGATTACCAAGTGATCTGAGTAAGTCTCTAGCATCGCTCGAAAGGAGAATCGTTTCACAGGAGTATGAGCTTCGGGGCTATCAACAACCCGCAACCACCCGGTTTGTATCAAGTGACTAAAACCCGAATGTCTAGAAGAATCGAGAAAATACGAAGGATCCGGGTATATATGATAAGGACCGATCATTTTGACAACAGCGGAAAGCCGAAAGGAGTAGACCTCTCAACCTACCTATTCAAACAGACACCGAATAGCTGAGCTGCATCTCAGGAGAGCTATGACATCCGATGCAAACCGCACGATTTACCCCGTTGATCAACGAAACGATCATCTTCGGAGTACTACGAGACCGGGGTACTGGTTCTTTGAGACGATCTAGACGAAGAATCTTGGGTAAATGAGCAGAGGGCGCAGCACGATCCGAGGTCCTGGATCGATAACCCAAGCGAACGTACGGAAATCATCCAACTTGCGACACCCCCAAAGAACTGATGTTCCTCCACGTGCAAGCTACATAGAGCAGCATGTCTGCGATATATAATTTCGGTGTTAGGAGACGGCCTTCGCCGTATAGCTATTTCGTCGCCCAGAGAGATTGCCCATGCAGGCTGTCGTTACGAGTCTCGTCTTCATCTAAGATAAATTTGCGACGTCGAGGTAGTAGCCCGAATTAGCGATTTTTGGGCCGTGGAGATGAAGTTATATGAAGTTTCCTGTCATCGGATATTGTCCCGCTGTCCAGGCTAAAGAGGCTGAATAGCCTCGTGAGATATTGTGGGGCGACCCGATGATTGAGTTGGGCAGCCCCTATCGAAACCACCAATTACAATGTTTATAACTTGGCTGGGCTCTTCGAACCACAATATAGTCTCGAGGTCTCGGTTTCACTGACGGCGCCGTGCCGCGTTCCAACCGTTGATTGTATGCATGCTATAGTGTCTCAGAGCCTAGAACCCGTGGATATCAGGGGAAATGGATACCGTCGCTATGCCGAACATCGTGATTTCCAGATATCCGACCGTGCCTGGTAGAAATACGCGTCACGGAAGGATCTTGAAGAGGAAGGTAGTTATTCTTGCGAGTCTCGCTCCTCCAACGAAGGGCTCGTCCGATTTTCTTCGGTCTAGCCGTGACTTGATGAGGTGGGCGACGATGCTCATTTCACGATGGATCTGAGCGATCGTGCCGGATATTGCGTGCTTTCTCTAGACAATACCAGCCCATAGACTGTGAAATAGTCAGTTGTAGCGTGATCGAATTCAGTATCGAATGACTTCACAAGGCTCACTCACTGAGTCTGATGTTTGAATAGACGTTCGTCGAGAGCCTCGTGATATTGGAAGCTTCCAGGTAGCCAGCGTACTTGATCAATCTCGTGTAGGTTGCATCGTTGATAAGGCTCTGGCCTAGACTTAATATAAAAGTAAGGTTATTCCAAAAATAACTCGAGGTCTTCACAACCGGAGAGCTTGAGTCGCTCTGCAATATATTGCATCCCGAAACTGATCCCCGAAGCTGCAACTTAGAGGCCGCTGTCTCACTACTTCACAGAAATTAGTGTGCCCCGAGAGGATACGACGCTCTCCGGGGCTATGGGAAGGGCGAGAAACCAAGGGCAGCCCACCCGGAGCATAGTTACTTGAACGGGTGACAGTCGTAAGGTTGCCTAAAAACGTAGGCCCGGCTGCTATTTAAAGAGTAAGATCAAATATGATAAGTGAAATGTGAGGTATATAATGAGGCATCTCGTCCATCATTAAGTCGATCATATCTTATTTCAGTATCAGCCCATCCCCCTTCGGCTCAAGTTAAATACCAGCATAGCTAGCATCCTTACTTAAGACATCAGTAAGTGAACTCCTAGCTACTAATTAAGCAAAGCTAACCCGTCCAAGGTAGTCAAAACATCAGAAACATGAAGTTCCTCGTCGTCGGCTTAATCGCGGCACTAGCCAGGTAAGATACCCTCGTGAACGATTCATACCGAGCCGCACGAAAGCTAATAACTGTACAGTGTCGTTAGCGCTGCTCCAGCGGAGGTTATCAATCAGGAGGCACCGGAAACTAGACACCCACACCCACACCCAACCCCGAGCCCTACCACAACAACGACATCGTTCACCTTTATTATCACCACGATACCCGGTCACCCTACTACTACCGAAGCTCCTGCTGCTTGCCCAACTGTAACGCACACAACTCGGCCAGCTGACTGCCAGCCGCTGGCGTGCCCAGTGCCGGGCTGTACTTTTGAGAAAGAGCTGTTCATCCCTTGCGGCTGTTCTGGAGTCAAGACAGCTCTGTTCATTGACGGATGCCAAACTGCTTGCCCTGGAGGATGCATCACCAGACTCAAGACCGCTACGGCAGTTTGCGCGACTGCGACTCCGTCTCCGGCTTAAAGGCCCCACGGCCAAAGGTCATATCCATCGAGCAAATGGAAGGCAGCGAGGGAATAGCTTTTGGATTTTGGTATCGGGAAAAGGCACATGATTTTTTTGGTAGATAATTGGGCATAAACAAGCAGATTTAATTGCTCCTAAATGTTGATTGTGGTAAAAGTCAGGGAGAACCAAAGTTGAAGTATGGATTCGGGCTGCTAGCACCACTGTCCACTAGAATGACGCTATGACGAATCCACCTAGTGTTCGTAGCGCCGGAGGTCGCTGTGGCGTAGTAGCTCTCCAACCTCTCCAGCGCATTGGATTGCCCCCGTTGTATCCGCGCCAGCGCCCCACAAGCCGTGCTCTGGAAGGAACCTCGTGATCAATGATATGTACCCCTTAACTTAAACAACTTTCACGATATTTCATTTCACTTTGTCCTTTTCTCATCTTCTTCTACTTTCACGGCACTTTATACTGATTCCCATAAACTGACTACGCACTGGAAGGACCGTAGCAAGTTTGAACAAGATGACGACAAGATACAGGGTGGAATGTGAGTTCCATTGACGATCCCCTCCGCAATAGGTACACATTCAGTGACTAACACGAGCGCTTCTGTAGATGCGTTGAAGACGCACAGGCGAGACCAACTCATAGGTATTATATCTCAATTATGAGTCTCTCGTCCTTCCCTTTCTCTATTGTCAATAATCCGTGACCATCATCGCCGGACAGGCTGCATGTATCAATGCCGGATGTCGGAAAACCTTATCAAAACTGGAGCGCACGGGGTAAACGGGGGATGCCCTCACGAGTCTTCATCTAGCATCATTTTTGCCATTGTGATAGCTAACACAAACGTGCAGAATGGATCAAAGGTCTGCTAGCTGTTCCCTTCGTCTTGTATTCCCAACCAACGGGGGTTTTCGAAACCAATGGATTCAGCGTCACACTCACACAGATGTCCGAGGAGGCCCACAGGCGCTATGCCGAGATCATGAGGGACATCGAGGTAATGATCGATGATCACAGTACGTCCTCTTCCCCGCCCATCGGAACCAGACTTTGCGGATTGTCATATTAACCTATGCGTTTGTCAATTCAGTTACACACCAATTGGACTCGACTAGGGTCCCTTCTAAACTCAAGCTGCTGGTGCCTACTATAGGCAACTTCTTCACGCGGCTACCGCTGGAAGCGGCGTTCAAGTTCCAGGACCGCAAGCGCTACATCTCGTCGCGGCGCTTCGTCTCGCCCTCGTTCAACGATGTGCGCCTCATCTTGAACTCGGCGCAGCTCATGGCCGTGACGACCTACGGTACGCTCCAGCTCGCTACCTTTGATGGAGATGTTACGCTCTACGATGACGGCGAGAGCCTGGAGCAGACGAACCCGGTCATTCCGCGGATGATCGATCTCATGCGCAAAAATGTCAAGATCGGCATCGTCACGGCTGCAGGTTACACTACGGCAGACCGGTACTACGCCCGTCTGCACGGACTTTTAGACGCCATTGCCAGCTCGACGGTCTTGACCCCGCAGCAGAGGCAAAACATCGTCATTATGGGCGGCGAGGCAAACTACCTCTTTGAATTCAGTCCGACGTCGCCTCACTTACTATCATCCGTGCCTCGCGAGCGATGGCTGACGGCAGAGATGGCGTCTTGGTCCGACTCGGGCATCGAGGCGTTGCTAGATGTAGCCGAGGCAGCGCTGCGCGACTGCATCAAAAACCTGAACCTACCCGCGGCGCTCATGCGCAAGGACCGGGCAGTCGGCATCATCCCGAGCGACCCGAAGGTCCGGATTCCGCGGGAGTCGCTGGAGGAGACCGTGCTGGTCGTGCAGAAGATCCTGGAGCTGAGCGTGGGCGGGCGCGACTTCGACAACAAGGTCGTGCCGTTCTGCGCCTTTAACGGAGGGCGCGACGTCTTCGTCGACATCGGCGACAAGAGCTGGGGCGTGGCCGTGTGCCAGAAGTGGTTCGGCGGCGGCGACAGCGGAAACCCGACCATGATCCGGCCCGAGCAGACCCTGCACGTCGGCGACCAGTTCCTCAGCGCCGGCAGCAACGACTTCAAGGCCCGCAGCGTCTCCACCACCGCGTGGATCGCGAGCCCGGCCGAGACCGTTGAGCTGCTCGACGAGCTGGCGGATTTCATGGGCAAGAAGCTGAGTTGAGCAAACAAACAAACAAAAAGCAAACAAGTAATAGCCACCATCATCAACGAGAAAATCCTTTGGTCGGCAAGGCATGTCACGTTTGGAGTTCAGGATATGGACTTTAGCAAGGGACTCTTGGGGTTCAAAACGAAAAATCAATTTTAATTAGACGGTCACTCTCATCGCATAGGCGTAAGCTACATAACATTCGGAATCCGGGCATCTAAGGGCTGGCTCGTGTAGCTAGCATTTTGTAGCGCAGCATTCTGGTTAGATTGGAAGATGAAACATTGAAGAAATCAGTCAATTGACATGCTGATACCTGAATTTTCCTATAGAGAATCGTTAAGATCTCTAGGCACGTCGCCATATACATCCATTTGCTTTACTTGTCCGAATCATCGGGATTAGTGCCGGTTTGCATGTGATAGTCATCTGCCAGATGATCGGATGATGTGGTACAAATGACGAGGCATGTAAGGGGTGCCCCTTTCCCCTATCGTGATAGGCCATTTGCGAAAATGCAGCTGTTTGGGCTGATGCTGGTTATCTTGTCAGAGACAAGAAAGTGGCGAATTGTTCAGAGGAATGGGGGAAGTTGATAAGTGGAAGAATGCTGGTTGCATAGTGACAAGCTCGACGTAAATAATGAGATGGCGGATGAATTTGACCTATGTAACATTTCTAGCATTTCTCGGTTCTCATAGTTAAGTCTGAAGGACGTAAAGTTAGACGTAACAAGAATATCTTGCAACATGAAACTTCAGTGAAGACAGAAGACAGATGTACGGAGAGAATACTGATATCTGTATTGACTCAGTAGACCAGTTGCCCAGTCTAGAAACTTATGGTTTGTCCTCCACTGACCAGTACCTTTGTCTCCCAAAGACCAGACATAATCCCCGTTTTGACCATTCCATGTCATCGCTAATTAAGGGCGGGTAACGACCCAGGTATAGTAACCGTCTAAAATGCAATACGCTACATCGTGTCTTGTAACAATTTTTTGTCTTTCTCTGCCCGAAAATGCTAACAGCCCAAGCCCGCCATATCTATGTGCTTCTGGGAGCACAAAACCCATGGGGAAAAATACAAAATCGCTGTCCCTTAGAAATACAGGGATTCCACCTGATTTGCGCCATTTTCGATGCCAATTTCGTCGTTCCTCAGAGTCCAAACACCATAAAGCCAGCCCACAATTTCCTATGTGCAACCGTCGGGAAGAAAATGAAAAATGGGTATCGGGGTATTCAAAAAATCGATGCAAAAGAGATATGTAAGGTGCAGCAGCATGCTGAGAATCCAATCAACAGCACCCACCGTCCGTGTTGAAATGCGTGTTAAGAACAAAGGAAAGGATGGTGCTATTTGCAGAGAACGTAAGTTGTGGAAGTTTCCATGTCAGTAACAACAACTAGAGCGTATTTAGAACGCCGTGTGCTTGCCAAGCTGACCGAGAGGCTGGCCGAAGTTATTGGTCTTCTTCAGCTTGAGGGGAATCTCCTCCTCTTGATCTTCAAATACTTCCTCGAGAGTGTCATGTGCTCCATCACCACCACCAGTAGCCTTAGTCATCGACTCTTCGACGGGATTTTGTGGCACTTCATCGAAAAGGTTATTTTTAAGAACGGTTGGCGTGGCATCTTCGATCCTGGCATGCTCAAGCTTGTCAGAAAGAGACTTCAAGAATGGCTCGTCAGCTGCTGGCAGATTTCTCAGGTGTAATGGACCCTTGAGCTCCGGGTCTTCATCTCGAGGCACTGGGAAAGCATATGGTCCTAGTCTACCAGGCAGAGGGTCTCCAATGGGCTCTGGATCCTTAGTAGCCTCAGGAGCAACGTCGGGGCCCGCTGTATGACTCTGTGATAACTGCTCCGATGCCATGTCCTTGCCACTCTCCGCTGGCGGGTTTTTGGGGGTCGATGTACCAGAACTATCGGCTGTGTTGGATGCACCAGTAGATTCAACAGTGTGAAGTCGAGACAATGACATTGAGTGGTTTGGTGTGTGCCCTGCGTGCATCGTGAGCCTATCTGACTCGGGAGCCTGGAGTGCCTCTTTTATCAATTCTCGTGTGCGAGCTGGATCATGTTTGGTTGTAGGCGAGAGCCTTTTCGACGGTGGTGAAGATGGCTTCCCATCGGTGAATGTCGGCTTCTGGACGGCATCCGGCCTCACGCGAATCCCTTCAAGCTCAGGCATAACTTCCTGGATGTCAATAGATGGGATTCGTTCTTGCTGGGTCTTTGGCGACGTGGTGCCCGGAGATGGACCCTGCATACGAGGATCCAGAGGTATAAAGGGCTCTGACTCTGGCATGGTCGATCCACGATGCACGTTAGGTGGCCGGGCTCCGGGGGATAACCTTTCGGATGGGCTCTGAAACTTGTTGCTGCTGGACTGCGAGTGGGCCCCAGGGCTACCAGGACCACCTCCTCTAATAGAGCCTACAACAACGTCGGCAGCACCATCAAAGGACTTCTTATATCTGCTTTTTATGCCGATGACTAAGTTGGTCATCTCTTCCCTTTTCTTTTCCGCTACCTCTGCCCTTCTCTTCCATTCGGAAAGCTGTTTCTCGAGTTGTAGCCTCTCATCAATCCATAGCATTCGTTCTTCATCAAATATCGCCCGCTCCTCTTGGTAAACTTCTTCGGCTCGAGCACGGCTAGCCTCCAGGTGAGAACGCTCAGCATGCCAACTTTCAAGCAATCTCTTGTTTTGTTCCTCTCTGCGCGCTAGGAGGGTCATGAGAGACTGGCTACCCATGTTGTCGAGTGGAGATGCTACACCAGGGTTGCTGGTAGGTCCTAAAGATGGAGATGTTACACGGGACCTGGTTTGGTACCTCGTCGGGGACAAGCTAGCTGTTCTCTGGTCACGATTGTCTAGACTCTGACGCGGGGCAAGAAATTGCTGGCGAGACCGTTGAGTTGCGGACACAGACGGCGAATGTAGATAATTAGGAGGCGGTAAGTTTGTAAGATTTGACCCGTCAAAGTATGGCAAGCTGTTTATAGCATGCGGTAAAGATAACGGAGATATGATTGATGCTGAAGAATGACCGTTGAGATTCGATGTAAACGACATAGAGTGTTCGTTTGGATCAAGCATGGCGCCTGACGGCAGGAAGGAATCAGACGGCAACCTTGTCATAGTGAGCATGGTTAAAGAAGCTGTTAATGAGATCGAAGGAAGCGGATATGCGCAAAAGGTAAATATATAGCTAAAATAGAAGTTCCGTTATCGTCAAAGCCGGTTGGGAAACGGTGGTCGCGATGACGTTCTTAGAATTTAGGTTTCGCTCGGATCGTTGGCGAGGCTTCCCAAGATCTCGCAACGAAACTTCCGAGGTAGTTTTCGGTGAAATTTTGTATGAATGAACGGGCATCAAGCTTTTCATTCAAGAGAACCGGACAGTCTGATCGGCAACAGCTAGCACGGACCCAATCGTATCTATTCGAATGAGGGGAGAAAGTATGATTCACCCAGTGAACCTCTGGCGTGCCACCACCTGGCGATCCTCGAGTCTTGCTCGTTTGTCTAGTACAGATGTAACTACCGTAGCTTGCCGTATCCCGAGTGGAAGTTTAAATTGTCAGGCTCGAGCAGTTCGTCGTATAACTAAGTCGTGATGGATCGTCGTTTAATGGTACGCTTTCGCAGGTTGGCGAATGATTAATAGGTGCCGAGGTAAGCCACGTCTACGTGTATAGAAAGCTCCTCGATTTGCGATGCGATTAGATTATGGTCTGCGTCTAGCTCGTTTTCACCGGACTAGGTCCTGGCGCATTTGGCGGATGGCTTTGTTGTTTTTGTAAATGCATGGACAATACTGTATGAAACGAGTTTGTGGGAAAAGCGTATTGTTAAAAGGTGAAAGCGGATGGGGCGTGAGAGTCGGGCAACTTTACCAGGTAGGTAAGAGGTAGTTCGGTAGGTCAATGATAGATGGATTTGGAAGATGAACCAATTTAATGTGGGGTCTTGACAGGGGTGAGTGGTGTTAAGTTGGAGAGCAGATGCTTTTTCTTTCGTCTCCCTCAGGTCTTTCCTTCTGATACAAGTACAAGTCGTGGTACGTACTCTTAATAGCACTGTACCTGCTTTAGGACCCTGTTTTAGGCTTTAATGGGTACCTCATCGTAGGTACCGTGCAATCTCTACCTACCTACATGTAGTACTCACATGTGGAAAGTAACCGGCCTATCGGGGCGGATCTGCCAGTTCTGCCAGGCCAAGCCCACTGCCAGGGACGATGGCTCCAGTGTGGCACACCAGTGGAACTGTCTTGTCTGTCCACGACTGCCACGTCCAGCACGTCCCTGCTGTTCCTTGCTGTCCTTGATCTTTCTCCACACATCCACCTAGATGGAGCCTAGCGTCATTGATCCACCCGCCTTATCCAATACAATTCCCAATCCCAATGCCATTCTCGTCAATCCTATTCAGATCCTTTTCCAAACTGATATCCCTCAATTATTTGCCTCTACCGCCTCTTATTACTTGTCTGCTTGTTGACAACAATGCCCCTTTTCATGTACGTGCCGACTGCTTACCTACCTGCCTGCCTGGTTTGCGGGAATTGTCATCCTTGGCCAACCTAGGAGGTACGTAAGAGGGGCAGAGGGGAGGTGTTCAAACACCCTCCTTCGTGAGAATATCGTGTCGCATTTTAATCTAGGACTGACCACGCAGCCACGTCTACCTACTTGCTGCTTCACTACTACCGGTAACTTCTTATTACTATGGTAGCGGACGTCACAAAGCTCAGCCAGCCATGTAAAAGCCCGATTGCCCACTATGCATTGCGTACAGCGTACATATCTCTGCTGATGGCCTTGCTCTACCCAATCGCCCTCTGCCAGCGCGGCCAACTGTCATCAATTATCCAACGTCCTGAATGTGCCAATAAACGGCATGCCAGTCTGCCTGGCTGCAGGGGGGACGGCCCGCAGGAGCTTCGAATAGAAACCCAAGATGCGAAACAGCCTCAGGCCTGCCAATCAGATAATTCCCAACAATGATTTCTTCTTACTCGCAGAATGGCTGACATGCGTTCAGCTTCTTACCACCCCTCCCCCTTTTCTAACCCCACACACACCCAATATCCTTCCTTCTGCCGGGCCTCCCGCCCGCTGCTGTGCTATCCTGCTAGTGATTTCCTCTTCTGACTTTTCATATCGAATCCAGCAGTCCAGGTCCCCATTGTGTGTCCGGAGGCGTTTCTCCCTAACCAAATTTGATAGTCCGACAATTTATTTCTCAGGTACCACGTCCAAAGGGTCCTTCAGGACCCTAGTAGTAGTACCCAATACAACATTCCTTCTCTGGAGGGATACCCCACGAATGACTCCGACCCTGACGGGGCTTTCATTGGTTAGTTGAAACTCGGAACATTCTTCCACGAGTTTCCCTAATCCATCCACACATATCGAGTCCATGAGTTTTCTCGTGACCATTGTTTTACATAAATGTGATAAATCTCAATAGCACCCCACACACAAAATGGCCATGTGAGTGTTGCTTCACGAGGGGTTCTCGATGTCGGGACCCTGCTGATCGAATTGATGGCAAGCCAAAAAAAAAAAAAAAAAAACCTGTCACATATGCAGGGTCTATGGGGAAGATACCGTTCTCTTGACCATCATGAAACTCGAGAACCTATCCCCAACTCTGCCAAGCAGACCGATCGTGGGAACGATGTCAACCCCAAGTAAACTCCACGAAATGGAAACTCTAAGTGGACTTCATTTTTCACGAGCAACGGCCTATTATTCTTCGTCTAGCAGGCCAAATAAGAACAGTTCTAGAGAGCTGTCGTCCCGCTCTACTCATCTCCAACCATAGGGCTGAGATGGGATAGACCCTGAATTTCCCCTCTTCTAATAAAACTTAGCAGGGAGCGCTAGGACTCTCCATCTAGAGCCTAATTTTGGAGGTCACGAGGATACAATTTCGTCTTGATTCCCATAATGAAATTGCACCATAGCTAGCTTTGTGGCTTGAGTCGACCAATAGCCCGGTGTCCGCGACCTATTTAGGGCTGTCTCATTTCGTATCGCTACAGACCAAATGACCCGGCTGCGTATGTACATCTACTGTATTTCGATTCTAGGCCAGGTGATGGTTATCTGGTACTCTCGGGTGAGCACATTGTGCAGCGAACTAACAGTCTATCGAAATGCACAGGATTTCTATGTGGTCGAGAACTAGCCCTTGGAAGCGGATCTAGCAGGTTGGGATCCGAAAGCAGGCGCCTAGGCGAACGCTCGAGTCGCTCACTTCATATGCAGCTATTCTCAAATTAGGCCGTGAGCGGTGCTTCACTACCGTTACTCCAACGACGTATGGCTGCCCGGCCACTTTACTCCAAAGCACCACACACCGCCTTGAAATAGCCATGGCTTGAACCAAAGCGAAGCAAGCAGAAGTAGGGCCGGGTTACTAGATTGAGGCAGCATACCAGATTTTGCGGCGAGATTGCCGAGTTGTCAAGGGATCTTGAGTGTGGAGAGGGTTAGGTTAGTATTATCCATCCAGCCATCTACCTCCTACCGGCATCGGCTGCTCTGCAAATAGACGAGGCGATACCTACTTGTTGACAGTCGTCGCTGTTCAAGGGTCCATAATTCCAGCAACTTGGCAAATATTTTATCTCAAACACAAGCACAGTGTTCTTGTCATCGCGACAAAGTTTTTTCACTCTAGGCCTTACTGGTCCCAGCGTTCAGAACTCAATCGTGGCTGCGTGGGCATGAAGAAGGCATGTGAAAAAACGAACCACCAGGCGGCCAGTGCAGCATTTTGCTGTGGATACGCTTGGCTTGACTGGTGGCTGGTAATGTTTTGGTCCACTCTTTGGCACCTGGTCTCATGAAACTGCAGGCGAAGGCGAAAATGTTGGTACACGTCACTCATCGTGACATGGGGTGAGATTCAATAGCTCGACTGTTGCGGCTCTCACCGCAACAAGCTCTGGCCAACAGCATCTTGCTAGAATGGGTTGAGTAAACAAACTATTAGCCCGGTCCCTGCTACATCGAATCCATTTGAAATTGTTATCTAGGCTCACTAGTTCAGGAACAGAAAAAAAGGCATGAATCATCATCGCTGTCGAAACGGAGATAGTGAGTCGACGGACTCCCAAGTAAGCGCCTCTTCCCGCGCCTAGATTTCTGGTGCCGCCTCACCACCCGGCGGCACGTATGCCAGTGACCCAGATTCCAGAACGTAGGCTTAACTAGTGGCATAAAGTCGTTAGTGGAGACCTGGGTTTTTCTCGGAATCGTGGACCCAACCGAACCCACCACAGCAGCGGTGCTGGCCACTGCAATTTTTTTTATTTTCCATACTAGCCGGACCCGCGGGCCTACCGGGACCGAGTCCCGGTATCACAACATCTTTACCGTCATCCGATCCGTTCACCTGGGAAAGTATGGACTTTTTAGAAGGTAAATCCTGTCAACATGTAGTGAAAGTTTGCTATACTTCAGCAATAAGTCTTTCAGATTACCAAATAACTTGTTATCAAGGAGCAAACAAATATGTACGGGTAACGCCGCCATTACACCGCTTTAATGGGTCTTTGAACGGGTTCGGAGGTGAGAGACACTCAATGGGACCCATACTCCACCTTCGGGCCGTCTTGCGTAGGTTTCAAAAAGCCCCGTCGAAGAATCATGCGGTGTCTTTTCACGTTCTTCAAGAGTTAGCTCTCACTAGAATCTGCAGCTAGGAAAACGTGTTGACTTCTAAAGGCAGACTCGCCACCTGAAACCCAGAGTCTTCTTGCCTGCACTCTTGCCCGAATAGTGCCCAATGGCTTGGATGTCATGACTACCTACCTATGTGCCTAGTCGACATCGTCAGATTAGATCTAGATACCCTAGAATGCATTCAAATGAGTGACAGTCAAGTGTACGCTAGATCGCGTCGTCATTTCTTTTGTCTCTTCTTCTCGTTATCTGAAGGTACATGCGTTTGAGAACCTCGGTTTCAAGTGCTGTTGGAAAGTACGGATGAAACATCATGAAAGAACTATGGCACTGAAAGTCTTGAGCATGAGAATCGAAAGGAAGGGTTATGGATCAAGGCCATCAAATCATTACAGCTATTTTTATGATGATGGAAGTTTCGAGTATTCTCTTAAAAACTTATCCTTTCTCAAGGGGTTCAGTATTACAATACCAAAGTATCTATGTGATCAGGTACCAACGACTTGAGAATGGTCTTCCTTAGTCCATCTCGTAAGATTTAAGAACGAACTTTCAACTTAGACGAGAAGACAAGCGGTTCATTTTGCCGGTCATCTTCGTAATCGATGGCTTGTATGGCCTAGTTTGACCAGTTCAATGCCCCTTTATTTCCTTAAGCACCACCTCGGAGGATGCTTAGGGGGTTCCCTTCATTAGACTTTCACAACCTCAGGCACTATCTAGAGGTCCATTTCCTAGTTGCCTTGGTTTCTATGCCATTCTATACTCTCTATGGATGATGTTAGATGAAGAGAACGCGCACATATCTTGTTGATATCTTATTGTCCTCTCCTCTCTGTTCATCAATTTACTACACAACTCTTTTTCTTCGTATTACTCCTTTGCCTAAACCGTCGTTATCTACCTAAGCTCAACTTTCACCTACATGTAATTCAAGGGACAGTTTGATGGCTAAAATAATGAGGCGTCTGCCTTTTTATCTATTATCTATGAACTCCGATATGAACCTTCGATTAATCCATGTTAGGAGGCGAAATATGTGTTTTAGGCTAGCTAGGGGTTGCCTTCCGCTCTTTCGAGAATTTCTTTACTTATCGGCCTAATGAGTTGGCATGATACCCGAGACAATATCTGGCGATTCTACATAGGTCTACGGAAAGAGAACAAGCATCGCCTTGAAGCTTGCAAGACATTTCTAAGAAAAGATCTTTAGGATAGGAGGAAATTCTGCATCCTAGACTGTCACATATAGTCATCTAGTATATAATACATAACGAACCACGTGGATTTTCTTGCTTAATGAGTTGCCTGTACACAAGTTGTCGCCTCTTAGAAACCCAAGGTTACCAGTCAAAAGTTTACCTCAAGAGTTTGCACGATATCAACACAGTAAGGCAAGAGAACTCTAATCGTATCAGTCCCTTCACCTCCATCTAGTTGACTACAGTCGGCATAATATCTTCAGCTGTTTTAACTGCCTATTAAGTCGGCTGCATTGTCAAGGCATTTGGGAACAGTCTTCTTCCGACACCAATCCGAATCCTCCAGTATGTCGGCGCAGCAATGCCATCAACCCATAGGCTTCGTGTGCTGCCACTGCCGGTATAGGAGTAGCGGCAGTTTCTGTTCAAACCCAGACAGACTAGACTGTCCGCATCGCGGGTTTCCCCGCTGCCAGCAATGCCCCATACTCTTCACACCATCACGATCTAGCTCCGGAGAGGACATTGAGGCAGATACTACAAGGCGAGACGCAGCAGGAACGACGCAAGAGAGGCATAGTTCCTTCGACTCAGGAACCAGCGATGTCAGCTTATGCGAGGAACCTAGTAGTTCAAATGAGAGTATATGAAAAGAAAAGAAAAGGATGAGAGAAGAGATGAAGGGGAAGATATAAAACTCAATGGAATCATCGAGACCAAGCAAATTACCTGTCTCTCGAAAATCCCAAGAGTAACACCAAACAAAACTCGACCATCAGGCGAGAAAAAATACCAGTTTGCTGTCAGGATAGCTTGGGAGCACGTTCTCCAGGGTTCTTACAGTTTCTCCTTGAAAGGGCAATGGTCCAGAGAAACAATATGTCTCCGAGTACGACGAACATCGCCGACGAAGTCAATTCCCACAAAGCACCATATCCAAAGGTAGACATCAACTATGGAAACTCGCAAGGGTTTTATGCTTTATTTAAGCAACTGAAGAAATGATATCTCACATGTCCCAATCACCTAGTTCACTCCGTGTCAGCACGGGCGAGTCTGTGCCATCGAAATGTAGTCGACATCCAAGCAAAGCTAGGTACTGAAACTGGTTAAACTTAGTAACTCACATAGAAACTTACTGTCCTGATATGTCCCTTCAATGTACCTCTATTATTTATTAAACCTAGTGTTCGGGTCAATCTTGCCAGCAACCAGGGCCACAATTGTTTCATAGCAGAGTGAAAAGCGAAGCCACGATATGCATGTAGAGAAAACTGTCGCCTATCGTGCTTACTCTAGTTACGAGTTGACATAGTTTAGGAAGTGATATCAAGCGAAGAAGGTAAAAATGATTTGTAGGGCAAGTAGGATTGAAATTATGTCTAACGTGGAGAGATGTGCCCCCCCTGGAAACCACACATTTATTCATTTGGTGATCTATTAGGGAACAGCGATTTCACATCGCTTATGTGGCGTCATAGAACTGACACTGGATGGACCTATAGCCTTTTCAGATTCTAGCATCGTATCTTTCTTATGGGTTGTGCGTCGTCCTATGGGTGACAGCTTCTGTTCACTTCCAATTCCGTTCCCAGATGAGCGAGTATGGTTTAATAGAATTCCAAAAAGAACTTCGGATCATGATACAAGATCGATTTGGACTAAGTGATCTAATCAGATAACATGTATAGCTGTTAGTTACTAGATTGGCTGTCAAATAAGGTATGTTCACTGTGGCATTGGACCTGGACTCCGTGAGTTATAAGATCCAGTGGGCAAGTATCCATGCCGACCCGAGACCAAAGTAAGTTTCCTCTTGGATGTAATAGTTCTCAGAAATTACATGTCATATTCGTTTTAGAAGCCCTCAATAGATGTTGAACTAAGACTGTTAGTAATAAACCTAAGAAGATCTCAAGTTACCTAGTTTTACCTCCTATGCTAAGTGTATAGCATATAACCTGGTAGAGCTCTCTCAGATTATTTGATTCAACAGTTAATAACACATGTTCATGTCGACAGCATCGAGTTACTAAAAAATCTGCATGAGAAGTAGTGACGATTATCATTATTAACTGTCACGCAAGGCACTGCCTATATCGTAGCATTGGCCATGCCATCCACCTAGCACTACCTACCATGTTCCATTCTCTAACATTTGAATCTGCTTTGACTCTTCTCCTTTCTAGTAGTTCCCTTTTAACCTTCGAAGGGAACGGGAGAAGGTTTATGCCAGGTGCTTCACTAATTCCCCAGCGGAGCCCGTCGGCGCAGTTCATCTAGCAACATCTTGGCACCCGCTGCCGACCTCAAGAAACTGTTCCTGTGCGGCAGCTTAGATAGAGCTCAACCATGGACATGAATGATGTGGGAGGCGTGGTAGTTAATTGGCTGTTTGAACAAACGCTGCACTTCGATCCTTCTAGATTGTGCTGCCTTTGTATGAGAAGCGCGTACTCTCCTAAGTGGCGTGATATTTACACCGTCTACCGCAGCCAAGACGGTGTGCTACGTACATTGACAACGAAAGGTCTGGCCCATGATCGTGTCGTGTGTGCGTAGGCAATGTCATGAGTAGCTCGTCTCAACACATTTTCTTGAAGAAGATTCACCGTGGCGGGTTGACCATGGAAACTTGCTTTACCATGGAGAAACTAACGGAAAATAATATGTTAGCACGTGGGCTGACACACAGTTTGTCCAAGCTTAATTGTCTCTAATTCCTTGGCTGCCGTAGTGTTGTACATCTTTAAGACAATTCAACCAACCTGAGTGGCCTGTGTGTTCCTAAGTTATCTGATTCCATCCCGGCGTTCTCGGTCCCGTACTGAAAATCGAGTGTCACTATCGGCTTCTTCTGGTGGCGTTGGTAGGCCTATAGTCAAGTTCTGAGTGGTGTCACTGCGCCGATTAGGGTGATAGACACTGTATTAATATTAAGCCCGGCCTAGAGCCAACGGCGCCAAGGCATATATAGAGAAGTAGGCGGCTTCTAATTCCGATAATTCCTACTTTTCGAAAGCCATTTATCAATAACTTACAAGCAAGAGGGTGTGTAGCAATTTGAGTTTCTGTTGATCGTGACGCCCTGTCCGTGAAACCTCCAAAACGCTCACTTTAGTTGAAACAGTCCCTAGCACTGTCTGTTTCTCGTGTAGACTCTGTTTTAGGGGGCCTTAGGTCCGTCCATGCGTGCATGAAGAACCAAACTACATGCTTCCTAAGAGATGAGTATGAGAGAGGGGTATCGCGGTCTAACAGAAGTCATATTCAAACAACTGTTAGAGTAACCTATCCGAGCACTCTTTTGGTCCCGAATAATTAGGTTACGTTGTCAAGTCTTTCTAGGAGAACATGGCTGACGAGCCTGTTTGTTTGAGATGGTAACACTTCGTGACTGAGTATCAAAGGGGTTGGATCATCATGGCTCAAGAACCGAGATCTTAGCCTTGCGATGACCCGGTTTGACGCGCGATCTACAATTTGAAAGATAGGCGTCGTTGGCAGAGCCAGTCATTATGTCACGACCAGTGGTTTAAGTCAAAGGCTGGTTACATGAGGCTCTTGGCAGACTGACTCGTCCAGCGATCCACCGGTAGAATGCATCTGATGACATGCATGTCTAAGTGTTCTGTTATACAAGCCTTGATAGCAAGGCGGCGTACCGGGTACATGAATAGGCAGGGATGGCAAGGTTTACTCTCAAACATCACCATAAGGCAAGCTTTACAGATACATGTAGGCTTGCTGGTAGGCAATCGGATGTCGCACTCTGTATCATGGGCAGATTCTATGCTACCATACAAGCTACGTTGGTTAGGTGTATGCAAGACCGCCCTAGGAGAAGATGTAGAACAAACTGCGAGCTACTATCCACCGCCTTTCATCGAAACGTTACAACTCATGCCGGTGTGCGCTAAAGCCAAGTCTTATTATATTTTACCGGCCGTAGTATATGTTGCGATCATTGCGCAGACCTAACACACGAAACTGCGTAGTCCTCTATAAGCCGACTGCTCTTCCATATATACATGTATGCATTGGTATTCCCGAATAACTCCGCAAGAGTCCCGGAGGGAGCCCATCGTGTTGTACCGTACTCCGTTTTGGGGGACATGTGTCTGACAAGTATGTAAGCCAGCCCTTGGCTCCGTCATCAGCATCAGTCTAGAACACATTGTGTCAATGACTTTGTTGAGAGAACAGTCCTGGCATATCTGCAGAGCACTGATTCGAGCCAAGACGGAGGGACCATGGATTGAGGAAAGGCTCGTAACTCCGCAAAGCAAGACCGAGGTGCTACTTCCTTCAAGCCCTACAACTGCCTATTTTTGTCAACATCAGCGCCAACTAGTCACAACCGCAGCAGTCAGACAAGGATGAGATATGGTCGTGACCAGAGAGCGTTTAAAACTTCAACCATCGATGAGTGGACACTGGCGACACGTCACCTACCTAACTATGGGAGTTAGTATGACACTTGGCAACATTCCTGGAACCGTTCTTTCACGAGCACGGCCGTATTGCACTTCACGCCAGCAAGATATGGTGACTCGGTCAAAGGGCCACCGCGTAGTATGCGAGACAAGATTGTTTCCTTCGAGGCACGTTGCACTCATCCTTGGTAGGAAACATACTCGTCTCGAAAGGCGGCCACTTGCGAAACCCGCGAATGGCGGCCGAAGGTGTCCTGTAAAGGGTCGCCTGGCCTGGCCTGGAAGCACATGGATACTTATTTCGCCAGTTGATGTGCATAATTGTCGTACATCCCCGGATCCCCCTCTCTGCAGGGTGCACGCATCGGAAGGCAAGTAAGCACGGTGATACACGCCTTCTGCATTCCGGCAGCCAAATTGGCCGAAGCCACCTCTGTCCCGTGCAATGAATGTCCGGGCGGGCCGGCGCTATGGGTAGCCATGAGCAAGATATGTGTTCCCCCTCCTAAAAGAAAAATGTAATTTTAAGGCAGCAATTGGCCTTGTTTCGCTTTCAGAGTCGCCAAGGGCACGATCCGCCTGATCCCTCGTCCCTGAGAGGTGCCAAGCGTGTTCGGACCTACGTGTAGCCCAAAAATTCCTTGATACCAAGAGATTCGATCTGCGCACAATCGACTTGGCAGGGACGGCAGTGGAACTCATTTGCTAGCCACGCAACCAGCAATAAGGCATGTCAGACTTTTTTAGCAGTAATCTTAACACAGTGGTCGTCGCCATTGCTGCTAGACATCGAGGACACGAGACATTTCACACCTTTCGATGGCCCGCGCGCGGCATTTCCCGAGAACTTGGGGACACTTGTTAGCAATCCTATTATCATGTACGCGGAGTAGACACATTATGCCACTGATTACATATGCCTTGGTTCTTTGGGAGTCTTCTAAACCTGTCTGCATGAGGTATTTTCACCTGCATGTTTCAGCAGAAGTAGAGATATGAACCGGTTCGTGTAGACAAGACAGCAGCAGTAAGTCGATGTATGTTTCACGTCCAATATTCATTGGAATAGTCACGACTATGAGAGATCTTGTATTGAATTCTAGCAAAAGCATTGAAAGACATGTAAGCTTGGCACATCCACCGGCTATTCTCCAGGATCTTGACAAGCCGGGACGAAGCGGTGGTGCGCGGTACATAACTGTGGTGCACTAGTACCCGTCTTGGCTCGCCATGACATTACATTATCATGGTCTGTGCCGTGGGAGAGGGTTACCAGGTAGCCAGGTACTGTAAGTATCCTGGGGGCCAATTTCGTATGTCGACATTCATAGCCGAAACAAGGCTCGCGATGACGATTGACTGGGGATTACAATTCCCCTTAACCCTGAAGAAGAAGGAAAGATGGCACACGACGGTCATCGTCGGTGAACAAAACAGCAAGGGGGTGTTGTGGACGTGGGGAAAACCTGGAGAGAAGCCGGTGTACCCCAATGATATTTGCATGATATTCTTTGCTGACCGTCGGTCGCTCGATGCCTGCACCGCGCTTCCTGCAGGCTGGAAGTTTTTCGTACCGGCTGCGCTCCCTTTGGACGAGACTTGGTCCCCTAACAAGTTGTTGGCACACCCAGCACACCTAAAACTCACCAGGTGGCTCATTTCACCAAAAAGCTTATTCACCGCCACTTCCGCATTACCCCTGGGTAGTTCCCTGAAGCTGGTAGCTTCATGTTAGGGGGGCATTCATTAGCGAAGAACGTTTCGAAGTTCGCAACACCAACCAACGGCCCGCCCTGCTGCCCTGTTGCAATCATAATGGCGGTTCGGCTGCGTTGGTTGCAGTGCCCGCGGTTGATGACTGTCGTCATTTAAATGTCATCAGCAGTAACCCAATTAGACGGCGCTGATTGCCTGCCTAAGGGAACTTCACCGTTGGTTCTTTCTTTCCGAGACATACCCCATGGGTAACCATGTCGTTATGTGGTCGCGGGTACCGAATAAATCCCGCAAGTATTATTTTAGTCGCCTTTGAGGTCTACCCCTTTTGATACTGAGGCCCTACCGTCAACGGGGATACGGAAAGTTGAGGCGTCTGGTCTGGGCCTTGCTAAGAGATTACTTTGCAACTCTGATCTCGGTACTCAGGAAACGAATATGGATCTGGTCTTGCTGATAGAGAACACTTGCCGATCTTTGTGCTCCAGCCAAGAGCCTCAGAAGGCTGACTGCTTCGCCAAGCGTGAGAATTGCCATACGCGGAACTCTCGACAAGTAAACACCGTTTTCTTGGCCATCTATCTTCCAATCCTTACGCAGAGAAAAGATCTCGAAGATAATTAAGCTCAAGTCGTCATTTTAGTGGACAGCAAAGCCAAGACGGCCTGGTGCATTTCAACCAGAGTGTGGTTTTGGAACCAAAATTGTCAACAGCTATGTACATATGCAGGAGGAGGTATTTCCCAGGTCACGAGAGGTGAAGATTCTGATCCACATGCACCCCCAAATCGTTACTACGTAGTAAATACCACACGTAACTATTCTGCACGAATTTGCTGTTTTGGGACGACTGCATAAGCTGTTTAAACCAAGCGATCCAATAGTTGGCCTCGTTTGCGTGGGGGGAAATACGACTCTCCATCGAGTCTATTCAAGTTTGGGAAACAGCCCTGTAAGAAACTTGGCGGGTTGCCATTTTCAACCGAACCGGCCTTGTTACGAATGTAACAGCATAAGTAAAAAGGATCTCAGATGTGTTCCATTCTCTGCAACTTGGGTCTGAGCTGGCGCCGACTTTTACGCATTAGGCGTATGTAGGTGTAACATGTTGGATGGAATGGGACGAAGTTTGGGCTGGAACTCGTGGGATATATGCATCACGGAAAAGCCGGTTGCAGAGTTTTTTTTTATCTTGAATCCCATCGCCACTCCTCGATGCTGCTCGGTTGACGGGCAATTGAATCTTTGCCGCTCCTGAATTCGCGCTCGTGTGGGATTCAGCCGAATCTGTCGGCTAGGCGAAAGCTAGGCTGTTGATCTCGACCGAAGCCTAATTCTTCGGTCGGTCTACTAGACATCTAACATTCATATCGTCAGCTTGGCCCGCCTCGAAAAGGGTAAAAGCCAAGGTAGGTCCAGGTAGGCTTCCTTGACGAGAACTACCAAGAGATAGCGAATATATGTAAAACCATCGTCTAGATAATTAAGACACTCAATCACAGTAACCAATCAGAATGCCCAGATTACTTAGAATCTTGCTTATGTATGTATGTTGAGGGGATGTTTAGCGACGGTTGTACTGTACATTGCTTTTCTAACGCCTTTGGAACCTGCATTCTCGCCAAGTGCATATAGATACCTGCAAAAGAAAATTTTTCTCAAGATCATGATTGTTTTGCTTCCAGTCGTCAATCCCACTTCGTTGACGAAGGAATGACTGCCGTAGTTGACGAGATACCCAAGAGTTGTGGCGAATGACATTCTACACAATGCCTAGCAAATCTACTTTGCGCTCGGTCGCGCGTGGCTTGGATGATAGGTTAATAATCTATCGGATTTAGATCGAGGATCTAAACAAACTGCCTCATGAACCTAACTGATACCATGAATACTGCATCGGTGTCTAATCCAAGAATTAGGTAGGTAATCTGTAGTTGCTTCGGGTAGATCTAGAGATCCATCAATGGAATTCGATGCCCAGAACAGTAGACTCGAAAGGGCGAAATGCGGCGATACGCAACGCAATAGGCGACGACGCATGCGCTTGATGCCTCGGGGACGCCTCGGAATGGTGCCGCAACTTCCTGACGAGCCCCGTTGGGTACGCAATGGACCGAAACTTAAAGAGACACCTGTCAACGAAAGAAATGTGAGCGATTCTCTGTTGCTTAGCAAGTATCTAAGAATACCTATCTAATAAAATTCATTTGCCAATGCTCGGCGCATTACAGTACGCGCGACAGCGATGATCATTCAGCCTTGGCAAGCTCGCGGAAGAAGATCGCCGGAATATCTTTTGAAAGCGTGTCGCAAGCAAGTCTACAATATGAGCTCGAACTTCTTTTCGAATACATTCATGTCGGTCGGTTAGTACGCCAACTATTTGCCATACGGAGGGGACAGCATTAAGTTATTTACCTCTTATTTACCTACATAGCTATTAATGAACCGAAATTCATAATGAGGACCGGGAATCGGCGGAGGCAATAGACGGAACATGTTAGACGCTGCCTCATGTGACGAACGTAGGATCGGGCCTCTAAGGAAAGGAAGTGGCTTGTGTCACCATTCCAACGGCGATGTTTGTGCCAGTTACACAGGCCCGTCCGGGCGAATTAGTACCTGCTGCTTCTCACAGGCTCTAAGATTGCTTAGGCTCTGACATCATCTCGATCAAGCTGCCAACAAGCTGTTGGCAATCACGGTTCTTACATATGTTGCGCCCAGTGTCAAGGTTCCAGAAACACGCTTTGTCTTATTATTAGCGCAATGCTTCATTCAATCGATGGGTGGAAGTAGAAAACCCCCGGGTCCTTGGCAAAACGCAAGACGAAGAGGTTAGTGGCTGGGTTGAAAGACTACGCCAAGCTCTTGGTCTCAACTTGTAAATAGATGAGCGTTTCTTGGTATTGCCAATGTTTCTGCTCCCAGTGAAACGATACCGTACGCGACTGAGGACTAATTACACAGCCAAGAACTCAATAACGGCAATCACTTACGACTGCTTTGTCAATCTCTTTGATCGCAAGCATGTATTTGATACACATGTATCCTTGTCATTCGATGAATTACTGGTAACCACACAAGAGGAGTTCGATTTGCATTCATTCCTTCTAGAATAGAGATAGAATTTTATCCTAAGCTTACGTTGCTCACCATTATTGCCAATGAAAAAATGATAAGGGTGGCCGAAGAGATGTAGCGCGCTTGTAAGCCGTTACGTCCCTACGCTACGCAAACGCCAAGTGATTCACAGCAGATCCCAAGAAACACCATTGAATTGGCAATGCTAATCTGACATTAGAAACATCTCCTATAAAATGTAGCGCGATGGATTGGATTTGACAGGTACATTACCTAGACGGATAGCGACGAGCAAATTTCACTAACAATAATACCAACCAACTAACCAACCAACCACAACAGTCGAAATTTCGACTACAGTAAGATGATTAAGCATCATTTACACGTATCTCATAAGCTTATACGTCACTGCAGGTGCCAAAATGTCATATCTAGATGCCGTATGACGAGAGTCTAGTAGGCAGGCTTTGTGGATCTACTTGATGAGGACATGAGCAGGCATTGCTACAAATATTGGAATCTACTTACACATTCAAGATGATAATATGTAACCCCCCTTCTAAGCCAAGTGGCTGATGCTCTAGATTTGATAATATGCCATACGATACGTATCTACGTCCGGTGTCGTTCCTCAACGTAAGTGGTGTTCTAATTTTCAATCAAATCTGAATTCCTATTACTTTTACTGAATTGTAATCAAGCATAAAGTTATGAAGGGGATATCGAGTTCCCGGTGATGAATGTGGGAATAGCGTGCCTTGCGTGCCCACTTATGTAGATGACAAGACGCCTAGTCCAAGCTGGGGCTCTCTGGGGACCCCAAAAACAACTAAGGTTAATTCTTTGATTAAATGGTGCCTCAGAGCATCGAATAGCATCGCAGTAGCACAGGCCCACGAGGTTGCCCTCCACATTTCCCCCGTTTCGCCGCACTGGCTGACTGGTTGTTTCTGGGAGGTATACGCTACCTCCTAGGGTACTTCCCGCTGTTATTGCGGTTTGATTATGTATTACTATGTAGGCTAGTCAAACCGTAGCCTATGCAGGCTATCCTGAACTACTATGCAGTAGTCCCGGCGTGTAATCTCACGTCTCCCTTCTGACCACAGATCTCAACCACGTACTGTACTGTGCGGATCGGACACCGTAGCGTATCTGCGTATGTAGAAATGATACTCGACGTTGCCAAGGCCACATGGATTTTGCCGCGCAATTACTGCGTACATGTTCGTATGTAGTAGGACGACAGCAGATATGTTCTGAGCGAGCCAAAGTCCAGAGTCCAATACAAAACTACCAGGTTGGATTATGTATGCCAAGTGCCATGAAAGTCCGAGTCTGAGGCAGTACATGCTAGCATCTTAGATCTCCTAGATGATAATATGATAAAAACACCCATCTGAGTACTTTGTTATTTTTATTTTTATTCTCATTCCACTCTAGTTTCTCGGTCCCAACTTGAACTCTACTATCTTCTCCCCACGCTGTGCTGCTCACTTACACCACCTAAGAGCCATCACTTATACGCCCAAAGCATAACCAATCCCAACCTCAAACCTGAGTTTGATCCTTGCCCGGGACACACATCACCTCTCCTGCAGGCCGCTTCCCACTAGCCCCCCTCCACAGGGTCTTCTGCAGCTAGCTGGTGCAGGATTTCATTTCTGTACAATACGGTATTATTGTACTATACCTACATACTTTGGCATCTCGCACTTTACGACGGGCTAGGGTGCCATAGTTGTGGGTTGCTCGCATGCACATTACAACTTTGGCCAAAGATCAACGAGGTATCTACTGAGAAGTTACTCGCTCACTTACATGAGTCCCATGCCGATTCTTCAGACCTTAGCTCTATTATAATCGTCTTTCATCCCCTCTCGGAACAATCCCATTTCTCTCTTTTTTTTTACTCTTCTTGCCTTGGCATCCAGGCACAACAGATCTCTGGACCCTTCATAATACTACGGCGGTGCTGTATGCTGTGTGTAACCTACGACATTTGGAGCCATATTACATTTCAACACGCCTACCCCTCAACCGACTTATACACCTTGCACTGAATATTCGAAGTGTCCAACCAAGACAACTGTGCAGAGAACCCTGATTTCTCTTCGTGCTTATTTTTTTATTTTTTTTGGTTTCTTTTTGGGAAAGGAGGTTATCTTGGTCGTACGATAGACTAGTCGAGATATACGAAGAGCGAGAGAAGTTCCCGGTTATTATTCCCGCCGACCCATCGAGTTCACCCTATCTATAGAGGTGCTAGCCGATATCGTCACTGGCCTTGAAAGATATAGCGGCAGCGGTTCTCGTTATCAACCATCTAGCGCCAGTCTAAACCAACAAAGAACGAACGTCATCGGAAAGCCGAATCGACCGAGCGACTCCGACTGCCGAAGACGCTCCATTTCAGTAGTATCTAGCAGGTTGTCGTTGGCCTGTCAGCTCTATTGGTTCAGGGCATAATAAGCCGCTAGTTCTTTGGCTTTTACCACCTTGATAACATAACCATAACCGTAACCATAACCAACCTAGGGTATCTAGGCTAGGAGATGGGCTGGTGTGTCCCCAGGCCGGATCAGTCTACGTTTTCGGACAGAAATTCAAGAATCTACGGCCCCTCCGTGCAAGTTCGAGTCTACGCGGAAAATAACGCTCAAACCATCGCCGAAGTCCCGCCATAGGTTCCATCTAAGGTCCCATCGAAGGTCCCCATAACTGGCAGCCAAGGTTGTGTCAGCCTTTAATTTTGCGATTAGCACCCTCGCACCGTCGCACCTCCCCTAAGCGTTGCACTTAGGTACTTTCCCTAGGTATCCAGGCATCCTTTGGTCCTCTCCAGGCTCCTGACCTAGCAAGCCTAGCGCCTTACCAGGGCCTGTGTTTGTACCGGTACCGCTCCCTATCGAACCCACCTGGCACCGTACCAACGTACCAATCAATCAATTTATAACGATGGCAGCCCCACAAACCCTGCCACTCCAAGTACAGGTAGCGATGTCATCGCACACGCTCTCACCCTCGCACACGCCGCCCTTGCAGGTCCCTCATTCACCCGCCTCAAATACTCTTCATAGCCTGCATCCTTCTTCCTCCAGCTCCAATTCTAGGTCCAGCTCCAGCACCGACGCTGCTGCTGTTGCTGACAATACGACAACGACCGCGACCGCAACGGCTGCGGTTGATTCTGCATCTCCATCTGCATCCGCATCCGCTACCTTACCTCGCATTTCGTCATCTGCTTCGACAACGTCTTCAGGTATTTTCGGCCTTAATCGCCCATTATTTGATTTTGCAATAAACTTAATAATTCCACCTACAGACATCTCTCCGTCCCCTTCCACGACTTCACTTAGTGCATCTTCTGCCTATTCCAGTCACAGCCAAACTCCAATTGAGTCACTTCGACGTTACCCTCTAGACCTGGCCAGTCCAATTCCCGAAGAGGGCGACGAAGAAACTGGCAGTGATTCATTCACCAACGAACCTATTACACCAGTGAGCGGGAGACAATCACGAGATTTTCGATATTGTGAACAGAACGACACCTACCAGAGCCGTGATTCTCTTACTAATGCTCTTGCCGCCTCTTCCTCCGGTGTTCCAGAGCACTCCGAGGTTATCGTAGTCAATAAAGACGCTGTGAATTCGAATCTTTTATTCCCTTTACCAATTCATCTCACCCTTCACTCACCACCAACACCACCACTGCCGCCGCCACCTTCATATGCTCCCCCACCACCACCGCCACTTGCTTCTATCAAATCAGTTGCATCTCATGAGCCATTAAATACCTTCATTACAACACAATCTGAATACAGCCGCCCCACTACCTCGGAAAGGCGTCCCTCAACAGCTTCGACAACAAAACGAATCTTTGTGCGACGCTCATCATCTGCATTGTCCACTATATCCAGGAAGACCATGTCGATCTTCAAGCGCAATAGTTACCACGTGGGGGAGAATGGTAGTACGTCCTCGGAGTTTAGGAACCCCAATTACAATGCGGGCGCATCCGACACCAGCTCCAATAAGGGGACATCGAGTACAAGCCGGTATCACAGGTCTGTTGAGACAACAAGATCAAATACCCCACCATCACCTGGCTCTCCATTGGAAATGGCACCGACTTCTAAGGATAGGTCAAATCGCATTTCCATACCCACACATCGCGACTTTCTAGAGAACCAGACCAAGAAGAACAGGGCCAATACTGGCCTTTCCTTCCGCGTTTTGTCTAGCAAGGTCCACACGCATCGGCGAACGAAGAGTGTGGAGAGGAAGCAGAAGGACGAGCATGACTTAACCCGACAGCCATGGGCAATTCCTCCAGACGCCGGTACTGGCATGAAAGCCAGGAGACTAAGTCTCAGCCTTCCTGACGATTTCACGGTTGACGTTGCTGAGCTCATGAAGGAATATGAGTATCAACATAAGCTATTTGGTCGCCATGGTAAGCATTTGGGCAAGGGTGCAACCTCCAAGGTCACCCTCATGGTGCGCAAAGGTAGTCCCGGTGAGCTATACGCTGTCAAGGAATTTCGCACCAAAAGCTCGTCCGAAACTGTCGACGACTACGAGAAGAAGATCAAGTCCGAATACAGCATTGCCAAGAGTCTACATCACCCCAACATTGTCGAGACCGTTCGTCTCTGCACAAACCACGGACGTTGGAACCACGTAATGGAGTATTGCTCGGAAGGTGACCTATTCGGTCTGGTTTCGAAACAGTACCTGAAAGACGATGGCCGCTCTATCGATCGTCTTTGCTTATTCAAGCAGCTCTGCCAAGGAATCAACTACCTGCATTCGAATGGCATCGCCCATCGTGACATCAAACTGGAGAACCTTCTGATCACGAAAGACAGCAAGTTGAAGATCACGGATTTTGGTGTTTCCGAGGTCTTCTCCGGCATACATCCTGGATTACGAGAAGCTGGCGGTCAATGCGGCATCGGCATGGGTGATATACGCCTTTGCAAGCCTGGTATCTGCGGCAGTCTTCCGTATATCGCACCCGAAGTCCTCAGTAAGAAGGTGGACTACGACCCGCGCGCCCTGGATGTTTGGAGCTCAGCCGTTGTTATGGTCTATCTCATCTTCAATGCCAACCTATGGCAGAAGGCAGAAGCAGGCTTGTCAACACCGAGCCAGAAGACCTACAATGACCTTGCGTCTGGCTGGGAAAAGATCAGTGCGAAGCAGGAGGTAAATCCGGAAGAGTATAAGGACTCATATCCCAAGATCTTGGCATTCGAATGCTGCGTCAATCCCGTGCCTCTCCGACGCCTACTGCTCAAGATGCTGAATCCCGACCCGAAAAAGCGCATCACGATGAACGATGTAGTCACGAACAGATGGATGAAGGCAGTCGAATGCTGTCAACTAGAGAGTTACGAAGACCCCGTCAAGTTCATTGACGCTTCCAAAAAGGACTGCATGAAGTCCAGCATGGGCAAGATCTTCTGTCACAACCATCTGCCGCCTATGAGCACGGGACACGGATTGCCCCCGATGCCCGGCAAGCCTGGATACTAATGCGGATGGCGAATGCGACTCAGTATCGAAGTCCCTCGATAGCAAAGGGCTTTACTTTTTCTTTTCGTTTCCACAATACACGTCGATTACGAATTCTGTTGACATTGGCGTTTTACGGTGATATCCCCGGGGATAAGGGAATGGCATAGGGTTTGACATGGCGAGGTGCATTTTTCCACGCGGTCAAGGATCATATAAAGTATTGGTGACGATACAGCACATATCAAGTTCCTTCTTCAGTCAGCGTTTTCTTACGTCTTGAGCATCGAGTCATTGAGAGACACTCATGACTAGGCGGCATATGCATTCAGAGAGGTTTCAGTTGAACCAAAAAAAAAATTGGACGGCAGGGGATAGTAGGGGGCTTTAGTGTTAGCCTCCGAGGTTTACTGTTACAAGATAAACGGTCATCCAGGTCGATTCAAATGGCTGGCTTGGACTTGGTCGCTTGCGCTTATTTCGATACGAGCATCGGCCAGAAAGACATTACATAATACAGAATGCGTTGCAGTTGAAATAATTTTGCTATCTTGTCAGCGTGATGTGACTTATGCCAACGCAGTGTGACTTGATGACAGGCTGACAAGTCTGACACTTGATATTCCTAGGTATTCCTAGGTATTCCCCCGCAAAATGTATCCAGCACAGATCGCTTGGTGGCGTGGTTGACATAGGATTGCCAGGGTGCGCAATAACGCCACTATCAGTGCTCTATGTACAATACATACATACCATTAGTCTAAGGCGATCTTAAGTTGCTATTCTTGCTAGCATGGAGCTCCTTCGGCAATCAAAGGCCACGTTATCGAAAAAGCTGTTAATAATATCTACAGTGTTTGAAGCTAGATAGATGGACTAAACCAGCCAGTGTAGCGATCTTTGTTTTGTCTCTAGATCTCGTACCGTCCCTGCATACAAAGACTCGGCGCATCGGATAGTTGGCCATTCGCGTTGATCAAATGGCCGTCGGTTGTAAGCAGCCGAATAGGTAATAGCTACCTAAGCAACTGTAAAGTTGCTTGAGTCGTCATTTATTTCCCGGGGCTATGGGCTTCCAATGAAAGCCCTTCCATGTGCTTCATCTCAAAAAAGTTCAATCAATCTTCATGTGACCTTCCGATGCCTCTCTCTTCCAATGGGGATTATGTGTGTTACCTTGGACGGTTTATTCTTTTGCTTCCAAATTATGTATCTAGCGTAACATGCCAAGGGAAAATAAGCCTTTTCGCAAATGCAAGAACCTGCATGATGCTGCATCACCTGCCTGCCTCGCCTTCGCCTGCTTTTCCATCCATCCTGCCATCCTACTCTGGTTTGATTGACGGTAGTAGGTACAGTACATACGGTACAAGCCGTTTTCACCGTGGAAGAAAAGAAGGGGCCGGACCCCTGCGAATGCTGACGGGCCAATGATGTGCGCTATTCGCGCATGCGCGAACTGCCCAGCATCCGGATATGGTAACCCACACCCAGACCGCCAGGGCCGGGGAGAGGGAAATGGCTGTGTGGTAGCACGTGTGGGGGAGCTTCAGCTTTGGGCGCTGCAATGCTACAAGCTTTCTCTTGACGCTTTTGCTTTTTTGGCGCCTATTCTTGCTTGCCTGCCGGGAAGAAGGACGAACGTTGAGAGGATTGATTACAGTAATAACGCAGTAGTACTTTGCTAGATTCAAGATCGCATAGGTAACTAGTGATCCATGGGAAGAACCCTGGGAAAACTTGGACTATTCCCATATTCCCATTCCATTTCCGTTTCCATTTACCCCCTCGCCGGCTCGGTACCGATACCATGTACGCAGTAAGAACCCCCCGACTAACACTAAACGATCGCTTCATGCTATCGATGGCTGGTCGTCCCTTTGCCGCGGTCCTTGCCGCTTTTGCCGCATCGTCATCTCCTTCTTCTGTTGTTGGTGGGGCCAGCTCGTTTGATTCGTGCCCGCCGTGATGATGGGATTTTGACCTACATCTGCGTCTCCGTGGCCGGTGAAAAGATGAATGGCATTCTCCTCGCAGCATGAGGTAATGCATTATGGTAAGCGCAGGTATTGTACAATACAAAACGTGTCTTCGTGCTTACTTGCCCGGACTATTTTGAAATAAGCTAATGGAATCGGCGATCCACTGGGATGGATTCGCTGACATCCCCCTTGCTCAACCAACATACATACATGTCTTTTGCACTGTCCGACTTAATCTCATCAGGATTACCTAGATGAATATCATCGCCAGAGTATCATCACGAGAAAGATTCCAGACTCGCCCATCAGGGCCGCGGCTTTCCACCGGCCGTGACTCTGCGCGCATGCTTATACAACTTAGACATGGATAGGAGTATTTCAATTGATTGCTTTCCACTTTGGTGGGGGTTTGGATGAAGTTGGGGGAGCTTTCCGATACCCTACTCCGGCTTTCCAAAAATCGAATAGGCGTCTTTTTTTAAACGGGCCTCGGTTCTGGTTACTACGGTACAGTAGCGTTGTTGGTCTCTAGCGGCAGCAGGATGCATTTCTACGTACAATATGATGGGGCGAGAGGGAGCGAGAACGCAGTGCGCTACCGGTATGTAGGGATGAGGATCGGTCATCTTTTCGTCGGACTGTGACAGCCTGCCTATCTATCTGCACTTCTGCAGTCACATGCACACGTTTTTGACGAGGTACGTAGGGACTCGATGTACATACGTACTGTACAGACAATGAACGACTTTCCCGCGCATTGGATGTGCAAATCGTGCAGTTATGTACAGTTTCTAGAAGGCAAGACGAGATGGCGTAAGATGCCTCATAACCGAAACCGACGTCACGTCAGAGGAACGGGAAGGAACGCCTAGAGCATGGTTCCTCTTGGCTCTGTCAGGTCCATCCCCAGAATCTCGAATGCCCAGCCTGCACGAACGTTGTTGGCAAGATGCCGCGCGCCTTGGCAAGGAGACGCCAAAAGGAGCCTCATCTCGAACTACTCGGAACTATCAGTCTTAGTTTCCACGGGAATGGATCAGGCTGTAAAGCCAAGAGGACCCTAAGATGGTGAGATCTTGTTGGGAAAGTGCATGAGTAATCCCACTACAGACTGCGGACTTGGCTCTGCCTTGCTGCGTGGTTTCGTTGTAGATATTGGTGAGATATTCGGCCCTTGGATAAGCGTGGCGAGACGCCCAACGTAGCTAACGTAAGCGATCGAGCGACTTCACGGTTAAAGGTGAGTGTGACCTATTTTCCGTGTGGTATGTCAGCCCTCGAGCTCGAGTCGGCGAGACTCAAAGTCTTGTGCAAGTCTTCGATACTTCGTCAAGACTTGGTGACTTTGTCGTCGAACTCCCACGACACTGGATATCGCTATCCGTCACCTACTACTCTTACCTTACCTTATCCGACCCGTGCCTTACCCTCCCTTACCAACTGAGTTATAATAATCGCCGAGATGATTGGGCGTGAGCTATAATAGTCGAACATCCCGTCGGATATTTCCTTTGCATTGGGAAAGGGAGGGAAGGATGCGGCGAGGGCTACGAGGGTATACTGTGTCATGCGGTAGGAACTATTCTACGCGAAGCTGTGTGTTGGTGT
This sequence comes from Hypoxylon fuscum, assembly GCA_022578945.1. NCBI lineage: Eukaryota > Fungi > Ascomycota > Sordariomycetes > Xylariales > Hypoxylaceae > Hypoxylon > Hypoxylon fuscum. The sequence goes on along the minus strand of MU399837.1, from coordinate 231,836 downwards.
GTGACATAATACATCGCATTTTCTGTTTCGAGCTGGACGCATCGGGGCTTTGTTAGTTTCTGGGGTTCTCCTTTCCCACATGGATGGGCTTGCCCCCATGCAAAGCTACCATAACACCACCACTACCACCGCTCTTTGCCATGTACATTACATACTGTACTATACATCCGTCTCACATATTGACATATACCGGCAAATGCACCCTACATAGGGCCTATTGATGGGCCTTCTTCATGCCGCGTAACCCTTCAGGTTGCACGCGAAAAGCTTGTTCGATCTTGGCTATTGTTCCGTGACGTTGGACCGATGTGCATCTGGTGGCGTTTTATTTCTCTGGTAACGCTCGGGGGTCATAGCCTTCACTTCCACGGTTGCTCCGTTGCTACAATGCCTACCAACCTCTGTAATGCAAAGATTCGCTGGGAATTGCGGCTATAAGTGGCATTACCAGCCTGCCTCAGTCTTGTTGGCGGTGAGTTCTTTCCCAACATGATTGTGCGCTCTTCACATGTTTCGGTAGATGCAGTTGGGTGCAAACGGCATCAAGTACGAGACGGTGCATTGGTACCATCCACGGGGTTTCCCGACAGTATTTGCTCGTTAGAATGCACAAAGAGAGAGGTCAGAGGAAGGTCGCCGTCATTTTCCAATGGAGATGACTCAGGTCTTACCCGATACTCTCGGGAAGATATCGGGATGGATCTCAGCGTCATAGATCAGCTGGCAGGCTGGCAACGTGTTTGCTCCTGTTTCATCATGGCTTGAGTGGCTTTGACATGTGAGGAGGAAGCGGTGAGAAACCGCTCCCGCATATACGAAGACACAGCGTGTAGCGAAGCAAGCCGACTCCCCGATGTTGCCGAGATGACCCGGCTTTCGGGTGATGCCGGACCTCCGGACGAGGCCCGGTTCATCCCGGTTCAGGGGCATCTTCCCGACACCTTCCGGCACTTCCCTCCGTGAGTGGTAATGGACGTGCCGTTTCGGGGTAGCTGTCTACCTATGAAAGCACGGGTTCGGGGTACCTTGACGTCGGATTGTGGCCATTCTCCCGGGCCGCATCCAACGACACCCATCGGGATCGCTCAGCAGCGCCGCCTACATATTACAAGCATAGAGCATACCACAACTCTAATCATACCTGCGACTTTTTCAGCTAAGCTATACGCGTTGTATGATTATAGTCTCACGGGGAAGAGGGGAAAGAACGACACACCTGTTCAACGTACATGGCACAAATGCATTATGAATAGATAGAATACAGTAAAGTACAGCTGTTTGTCAAATCAATGTTACTGAAGACATAATTCTTGGACCTCTAAGGTGCTTTTTTTATTAAAAAAAAACTTATGAAATGCCACCTTTTTATTTCCCAAGTTATCTTAGTAGACTCGTAGCTATCTACTTGTCTTCAGGGGCTAATATGAGCATGATCAGTCAGTCGCGTAGCTTCATCTTACCATTCACTTGACATCTTCAGGGGCACTGGAGGACTCATTATTCTAGTTTTGATATCAATAGCATAAGAAAAACCTAGGCTTTCCTAGTGAACGTGGATAGAGCGACTAGTACAGGAAACCGCGAAAGTATAAAAACGGGTAATGCAATGTCTATGGGACGAACCAACACTGGTGTCTTCTTGCTCCGAGACATAATATCTTTTATGATCTACCATTATGTTCTGATATTGTCTCATTTATCTTCAGAGATTGCATTTCCTATTTCATAGGAATCCTTTTGTTTGTCTGTTTCTCACTCGATACGAGTTGCGGAAGCCTTGAGCTCAACGAGAGGAAGGTATCTCCCCTCAACAAGCAAGTTTCACCGAAGAAGAAAAGGTGACATATCCACAAGCAATCTCTACAGCCGGTTGCTAAAGGCTGAGCACCCTACCCATGCTAGGTTATAGATAAAGCCCATGGTACCCAGAACCAGACCACACAGGAAGGCAACAACTCTTAGAAGCAGAAGCAGAGCTAAGCTTTCAGGCCCGTTAATAAAGCGCCTCCGAACCAAAGAACTAGAACTAATATTGAGAAGTTTGATGAGGATCTTGACAACAAGAGGTCTCGACGACGTGGAAGTGGGCGGCTTCCTCGATGACGACGAAGATGACAAAGACATGGTGCTCTTGTCACTCGGTCCTACACCAGTTTAGCGCAATGCAAATCATCACCATCAATAGCAACGAGTTTAACGCCACAACACCTGGCACGAACTGGCTAGCTTAAGAGATACTGAATAGGAGGCGAGTTCTACTAAATTTCGGCAATGCTGGCGAGGTAAAGGAATTTCTTTCTCAGGTAAAGAAGCGAGATTAGTACCATGTGATTCACCTGGGGCATGACGCTGTCTTGGGTTAGAATTCATTCGACTCTACATGGTAATCTACCCAGGTAGCTGGCAACTCCTATCCGTAGGCGTGTTGTTTTTGCTTCTGGCATTGACCCTTCCTCCTCGGTCAAGAAATTTGGGAATAATCCTTGGAATTTTGGTCAATCAACGAAAAATCGATCGGACAATACAGTGCTCGATGACAGACGTAAAGTGATATTACTGAGAAGAGCTGCCACGATGTCGTCCAGCTCAAGGCACAGCGCCTTGGAGTCATTCCATGTGAGCTGCATCAAGCATAAAAAAGACAATCAAGAAAAAGATAAAAATACGACGCAGGCCTGATTCGAACAGACGCTCCCGAAGGAACAAGATTTCTAGTCTTGCGCATTAGACCACTCTGCCACTGCGCCTTCGCCAACCATAGATGGGCCTGATAAGGCTCTAGGATGAAGCAAGTGGTGTGGGTTAGGGCTAAATATTACATTTGATTGTTTGAAGTAAAACGAGTCAAGCAAATTATTACCAAATATCCAATAATGTGTGGAGTCTTCGGCCTCTCGCATACACATCGAGGTCCAATCCCGGGTCGGGCGCACCCACTTAGCGACCCATCAACAGAAAAATTTCTCTCATCTCAAGCACCGTTTGTTTACTTAGACAATTTTGAAGGCGTAAAGAATTAACCATCCACGAGACCGAGCACATAGGTCCCATAACTCAGTTGGTCAGAGTGTCGTACTAATAATGCGAAAGTCGAGAGTTCGAGCCTCTCTGGGACCATTTGTTATCTTTTTTCAACCCGGCCGAAGCTCTACCTAGGTAGGTATAGGTAGGAGAAAGCTAAGGCTTTCTATTTTTGGCAGCACATCCTCATGTGAAGGCGATAATTCATAGTCCGTCAGAGAGAAGAAAGATGGGAAGCGGTTCTCCCATAATCATTTCTACTAGTAGTCGAAAGACTGGGCTCCATCAAATTTCGGCTCCGGTGATCCAGCGAAAGGCCCTACATGAAGTAGAGCTGATGGTAGCCGATTCCATATGCCTGACTATTATCGTTCCGCACATTAAACGAACCGGCCATGAGAGCCTCACTCGGAGTCATTGGATGATGTAGTGGTTTGTAAGACTACCCCTGTTTATATTAAGGTGATGCCTTACTATAGGGGCGAGTTGATGATATAGGATGGGAGCTCATATGGCATTACATCTTGAGGATATTGGTGTTGCTATGATGGACTCATAAGGTACCGATTTTTCTTGATATATTTCACGATATTCTCCCGTTTAGGATACAGGGGAATATGGTGCTGATCGCTGTCAACCCGATAGGTATAGCTGGTAGCTACCTATCCCTATATTTTCTGTTTTACCCGACTCAAACGATAGCGTATATTATATTATAACTATGCGATCGGGAGCACAGCTTCTATGCAGGACCTGATCTGCTAGTGAAACCGCCCTTTGACTTTTCACTCTTCCTATAATGTGAATTTCGTTGGGAGTAACTATCTAGAAAACAGTTGCTCCGAACTAGTCTGATTTCCCATAAGAGTCTCTGAATGAGAAGATCATATTGGTTTTGATGTTCGAGTATAAAAGAAAGAATACAATACCTCTTTGATCCTAGGTACCTAGGTAGTTGATCTAGAACAATTGACTAGTACACTCTTGAGACCGAAGCTGACGAAGCACTCCCTATTCCAAAAGCGCCCCTTCCCTCGACTCTCTTACCCCCCAGCTTTTCCTCCTCACCCCAGCGCCTCAGCCCCTGCGCCAAACTGTCCACCAAGCACCTCGCCATCCTAGCCACTGCCCCCGTCCGCCCCCTCTCTGCTTCCTCATCAAAGCTAACCCTTCCACACCACCACTCGAGCCACGTCTCCGCCCTCGCGCCCTCAGCCGCGTCGAATAAGCCGACGCTTACGTCAACGAGATCAGGGCGCCACCGGTCGTGCCAGAAGACGGCAGCGCCGCAGCGCGGGCAGAACTCGCGCAGCACGCCGGGGGAGCTCTCGTAGCTCTTCAGCGGGACGCCCTCTTGTCGCAAGGTAGCGAAGTCCAGCGGAATTCCGACGGAGGAAGGCGACGACGCGGAAGAGGCAGCGGTGGAAGGAATACCTGAGGAAGGGGAAGGAGAAGGGGCAGGAGGGAGAAAGAAGATGTTGCCCTGCGGCACAAACGCCCACGTCTGGATCTCGAAGCCCGAGATCAGGCGGCAGGAGCGGCACGCGCACGCGCCGGCGAGGTACTGGGTCGGGTTGGGATCGCCCGCCGGCCGCAGCCACCACTTCTCGTCGTGCGGGTTGGCGGCGACGTCGCGCGGCGAGGTGGCGAACGGCGCGATCATGTCCGAGAACCCGGAACGCGGGACCCGGCTCGAGGCGTCGGGGCGCGTGACGCAGAGGCGGATTGTCTTGCAGTGGCAGTGCGCGTTTAGTACGCCACTATCGCCTTTACAGGTATCTCTATCATTGATATCACAATGGTCATCTGCTGCGGACTGTTCGCAGACCACTAGCTCACGCGGCCCCTCGACGGCCTTGATAAACGAGGACAATCCGCCGTCCCTGGTGCTAGCGGTGCCGACGTGCCTGGCGAACCTTAGGAGCGGCTCCTCATCCCCTTCCCCATCCACTGGTTCCCCGCTAGCCCCAACCCGTCCGACAATAACACCCGTAGCCACGCTCCACTCCGCCACGCCCTCCTCCAGGTCCTCCGCATGGGTAGCGGCTGTCCTAGACCGGAAGACGTGGCAACCGCACGTCTCGCAGAAGTAGCGTATGACCGCGGCCGTCGGCGTCGCTAGTACTCTTCCCTGTTTCTCCCCACCACCACGATACCCGACGAGCCCGCCGAGCGCCCCAGGCCTCTTGATCGGCGCGTACGAGGCGCAGAGCAGGCCGGTGCTGTGGCGGCACGCGGAGCAGTGGCATAGATCGACATCTAGCGGCTCCCCGGTTGTTGCGCGCGGCAGCGCCACCGTCTGCTTGGCGGCGCCGCAGTGGCAGGAGATGGAGACTTCGGTGTTCTGCGACATAGCGGTGGTGCTTTGCGGTTCCTAGTTGGTTAGTTCGCGTTTCCTTGATACATGCCTAAGTTAGCAGTCTCCCGGTGATACGCCAGGCCCCGCATGTCTACTTATAACCCGCGAGCGGGAGTCGGAACATGCTCCTGAATGATGTATGTATCATGATGTAAAGTATCTGAATGCCTAGAATCAGCTATCAGTCAGAACCCGAAGTTCTTCCTCTAGATCGTAGCAATGCGGAGACACGGCCCGTTGAGGACGACTTTTCCTGCTTTTGTCCATGCAGCTGCCCTGTTCAAGACGATCACGATGTTTTTAGCTCGGGGTTATCCCGATGTTTACACGACAAGCCAATAGAGGCGTGCATGCGTAGTAGCAAATCTTCAGATTAAAAGGAAATAGGCTGCGATCAGCAGTGTGCAACTGACATACGGTACAGTAGTTTTCTCTTGTCCGGTCTTCGTGGAGACCATCATGCCGATACCCCTTATATCTCTCTTCCCTTTTTCTTGTTTGCATTCCGCATTCCCCAAGATTTTCTCTTTTCCTTCCCCCTCCGTGATCTTCATTACGTGGTATGGTGGTATACATGAGCGAGCCAAGCCCAGCCGACACGCCAGAATGCTGAACAAACTCGGAAGGCAAACCAACACCAGTGGAGATTTTCTTTTGTGATGTGCTATGATCTTACATGATGAGACGTTAGGTTTAATTAGGTAGGTTTAGTACGAGAGTGATAGACCGAGACGCCTTAGACAGTGGCCTCGTTACCCTCGCTAGCCGGCTTAGGAACCGACCTCTCGGCTTCCTTCTCCCCGTCTTTACTTGAGGACGCTTCCTTGGGGATGTCGTCATCCTTCACTACCTTCTTAGTCTCTTGGTCAGACCCTTGGACGTCTGGGTGAGGCGGGGCGACGCCCGCGGCGGCTAGCTCTTCTATCGGCATCTCTACTTCGTTGCCGTTCCCGTCGACGACGCGCGTTCTCGTTTCGTACTTGGTTTTGAATTCGACCTTGCCCTCGAGCGCCTTGACCTGTTCCTCGTTGAGGATGTTGCCGTCCTGGTCCCGGTACTCGACTCGCTCCTCGCGTCCGATCACCTTCTGACCCTGGGGCTCGAACTTTGGGGCCCCCGAGATTCCCGCTTTTGGGGCCTCCTGCTGGTTTCCCGCCGCGGGCTGTTGAACTGGTGGCTGAACTGGTGGCTGCTTGGGGTCTACGGCAGGCTGGGAGGTCTGAGCGATTTTGCTTGCACTAACTCCCGAGTATGCATCGTACTACACAAGTCATCTGAATTAGTCTACTGTTTATATGACAAGCTGCACATGAACTCATATCTCATGTCTCATCTTCGTACCCAACAGTCTAGGTTGGGATGGGAATCCAAATGAATCATCGGGCTCAACCTCGCCCTCTCACCGGTATGCCTTGGGGAGGGATACTTACGCTCTCTAAGAAATTGTTGCAATCCCAATCCCAAGTGTTGAATAGCTTCACGCGGTTGCACTCAGTCTTCGTCCAGGCATTTCCATATGCGAGGGGTGAGTAGAGGGCAAAGGCAACCGCAGACACAACTAAGAGTGCAATAACACCGGCCTTGTTGATGATGGGGTTTTCTCTAATAGCCGCGATTGGGGACCGGGCAGTCGCGAAGTCGAAAATCTGGCAGAATGCCATGATGGCGAAGACCAGGGCAGGGAAATAGTGGTGAAGGAAGAGTTGACGCTGCATCAGGAAGAACGGGAAGTAGTGTAGCGCCCATCCGAGGACTGTACTTCCAATTTCGTAGTCGAATCGTTTAAAGGTGGTGTTCGAGTAATCGTTGCAGCTGCGTTGCCATCGGAGAACGGCAACACCCTTGAAAGCGGCGTAGATGACAACTGCAAGAGAGGCGGTGTACCATACGATGGGGTTGCCCATCAAGTAGATCTGACGGTGCTCCTTACCCCAGAAGTTGATACCACGACGAAGAATAGGCCACGATTCGGGGCGGGAATCCCAGGCGTGGGACTCGACTAGACCTGCGTTTGTCCTCCACATGACCTTCTGCAGTTCCCAGAATTTGCCAAAGAAGCCGGGGTTGACATAGTTGACTCTCTCAGCATCCTGAGTCAATTGTGGGTGCGCGTTGGACTCGATGTACCATACACTGTTGGGAAGAGTGCCACCCTTCGCACAAGTAACTTCTTGCTGCTCCGATGCCCACTCAGGCAACTTCACCTTATGAGAGAAGAGCACACAGCCAGTCATGACATGAACAAGCCTGAACTTGGTCTGAATGGTGCGAAGACGCTCCTTGGCGACAGATCCGAGAGACTGCTTCTTGACAATTTCGACACGGAACATATCATTGGCATCACCTTCAAATCCTTCGTACCCGTAGGCAGATACTTCGTTTTGCCAATCGGCCTCGCTGACGGGAGGTCGCACATCGTGAGAGTGAAGACGGCGGTGAGTGGCCAGGTGATATAGCCGGAGCACATCACCGTCCTTAATGTAGTTCTCGGTAATATTCTGTGCGTTATCCCAAGCGCCAGTTCCGTTAATAGGCTCGCCGTTCATACCCAGTGGCTGAGTCTGGTTCTCCAACATGAAGACGTTGTTGTCATCCTTGTGGGGGTACAGAGTGATCTGCTGTTGCTGACTGCCGGTGGGGTACATCAGAGGATGGGAGTGAAGATAGCCTCCTTGAGTGTTGACGTGTCGAATAGTGACGCGGCTACCAAAAGCAACGTCGACTGGCACATCTTGCATGCCCTTGTTGTTCAAGGTTGCTTGGAACTCGGAGCTCATGAATCCATCGCCGTCGCCTGGGTTCTTAAGACAGACGAAGTGAATGGCAAACATGGCCATATAGAAAGTAACGGGGATGATGATGAGGCAGAAAGCACGAGCCAGGAAGTGCTTCGCAAATATGCGCATGGTGACAGTCTTGGTGTCGCCAAGCAGCACCCACAGCTGTACGAGAGTCAAGAATCCAACCCAAGCGATGGTAAATAGGCCAACCCATTTAATGCTGAAAGTAATTCCTAGTCCCAGGCCGGTCATGACGAGCCAGAACCACCAGCTTGCGTCGAAAGCCTTTGAGGGGCCCTGCTCATGTTGGTTGGTGAACGAAGTGAAGGCGAGGGCAGTGAATGCGGTGGCGGCAACGAGAGGGGCATCGAGTAGAATAAGGCGGGCTTGAGTAAGGAGACCATTCTCTGTGTCATATCACGTTAGCGCAAGTTCGACATCATATGCATATTAGTCAGGGGAAGTTACCAAAGATGATGAAGGCGGCACCAAGGGCGGAGGTGGCAGTACGACACCCAGCCGCCTTCAAGGTCAAGAAGACAGTCGGGACCAAGAAAATACCACAGATGGCCGGGAACAGTCGCATAGCCACGTACGGGACACCGGGCTCGAGATAGTCCTTGCCGATCTCCTTGAAGTCAAAGTTGCCATTGAAACCGGCGAGCCATCCGAAGAGGGTGATGAGTAGCTTGGCTAGGGGCGGGTGAACGTCCATGAAGAATTTACCCTTGATATACTTGGTCGCAAATCCACCGAAGCTATAAGGAAGTAGGTAGGTAATATTAGCACCGGTTACTGGTCATCGTGAGGGCTACGGGCAAGCATTGTGACTTACTGGACTTCGTCGAATACGACACTGGTGGGTTGGTAAATGCGGAAGAGTCGCACAATGGCGCCGAGAATGGTCAGGACTAGCATGACCTGGTAGTCAGATATGGGTAGCAAGAAGATGTCATTGTCTTCGACACCCTCCGAGGTGTAGTCGTCAATCTTCTTCTGGTTCTGGTTCTTGGATTTTGGCGGCGTGTTGGCACCGCCTTTCGTAGCCGGCGGCTTGGCCGAACTAGACCTCGCCATGTTTGCGTCGCGGTGTGTCAATTCAAGGTGCGGAGGCAGTCGGTGAGATGTGATGGAGTAAATGGGAAAATGGGAAATAAAGAAGTGATTCGTGGCCTTTTGTTAGACTCTCTCGCGTCCAACAGAGCCTTGCGCTAATGTAGCACAGGTAGCACGCCAGAGAAAGAAGAAATTCAGTTTTGGTTAACGAAAGTCGAGAAGGTAGAATCGATCATTACAAAAAGACAATAGGACAATAATAATCCCATTCGAAAAAAAGATGAGAAGTATCAAGAAGAGTTTGCCCCCCTTTAGTCGCAATACGGCGGCGTGATGGGATGGGAAGGGTTGAAGGAGGTTAAAGGGGTGCGGTGGTGGGAATGGTGAATACGGCGTCAAGTAATAAATTTATTTTTTTCTTACAAGCTTTTGCTCTGCTGTTGCTCTTTCCTTGTAAGCCTGTAGGCTGTAGGTACCAAACTCACGAATCCGAATTTAGGTAGTTTGCATGGTTCATCTATCGTTTGATGCTACAGTGGCCTTAACCAAATTGGCGGATTAGCGCAGGGGGCCTACGTACTGGGGGGTCCAAAAAAAGATTCAGCTCCAGGCAATTGGCACTAACATTGTCTCTCCATTTAGCGAATTGATTCGCTACAAATCTCGGAAACCCACACTAGCCACGCTGACGGCCTGACGCGAATTGATGAAGTACCCAAGTAGCGGCGCCCCTCAATTCCGTATGCATTTTATGAAAATACGATGTCGTATCACAGGTTCTTAGGTAGTATGTTTGTTATGAGCATTGACAGTAAGTAGGATAATTAAACTGACCAATTTATAATACGTGCAATAGACTATCTAGATCAAGTAACAAAGTGAATCTGAATTATATAGATGATACAAGTATCTCGCACAGTAATAAACGTCTTAAGTTTCCATTTGGTAGGTACATGCACACATTAATTCTAGGTTTAGAGTGGAGCTGCTATGTTGAGATGACTCACTCTGATTGGGTCAAAACACGGATCAAGGAATAATCCGCCGCTATATAAATGTGTACCCTGAATTGGGTGGAACTTGACCTGAAATGAACTTGACCTTGGCCCCAGCCTTGACGATAATTTTGTTAGAGCTCTTTTTGCTGCAACATCATCACAGGCCTTAACCAATCCTTTTTTTGCTTCAGGCCTCCACAATCGCGCTCACGTCCACAACACGAGGGAGGCTCCAAGATTGCCGTCAACATGGCTGCCAATACTAATGGTGATGCAGCCGCCGTTCTGGATGACATTAAACCGCCTCAGGGTATTGTCCTGCCACCCAAGGAATTCAGAAGTGAGTTGACTGTCGCCGCTCAAACCCGCGATGTTCATGTTCGCGCCGATGCTAACATTTTACACCAAGACATTCTCGAGAAGACTGCCGGCTTCGTTGCCCGAAACGGTCTCGCATTCGAAGATCGCATTCGAGAAAAGGAAAAGCATAATCCTAAATTCAGTTTCCTTAGCAATGCCGACCCGTACAATCCCTTTTATATATGGAGGTTGAGCGAGATCAAGGAAGGCCGCGGCACTGCCGTCGCCGCTGGCCGAGCAGGTGAAGCCGCCGCTGTTGTGGAAGAGAAGCCTGCAGGTCCTCCTAAGCCTCCAGACTTTCAATTCTCTGCGCGTATGCCAAACATCAGCGCCCAGGATCTCGAGGTTGTGAAACTGACTGCTTTGTTTGTCGCCAAGAATGGCAGGCAGTTTATGACCACTCTCTCGCAAAGGGAGGCTGGCAATTACCAGTTTGACTTCCTAAGACCAAACCACAGTCTTCACAATTTCTTCCAGCATCTGATCGACCAGTACTCCATGCTCCTACGTGCCGGTGGCATCGATGGCGAGGGTGGACGGGTTCAGCAAGAGAGAATGGTTGAGCTGCAGCGTAATATCGATGACAAATTCCACATCCTGAGTCGCGCTAAACAAAGATCCGAATGGCTGCAACATCAAGAGGACGAGAAGCAGAAGAAGGAGGAGGACGAAGAGAAGGAGCGCGTAACATACGCTCAGATCGACTGGCACGATTTCGTCGTTGTCGAGACTGTCGTCTTTACCGAAGCCGATGACCAAGCGAATCTGCCCCCGCCGACCTCCCTCTCCGAACTGCAATTCGCCTCCCTGGAGCAGAAGGGTAGGGTATCTATCGGTGCTAACCTACGTATCGAGGAAGCCATGCCAACTGACGAGGATACCATCTATAACGGATACGCAGCGCCACCAAATCTTAACCTACCTCATCATCCTGTGCAACAAGCTCAGCATATTCCTGGAGCTCAACCGTATCCTTCCGTTCCAACCCCTCCTCAAGCTCCCTATCAGATGGTCCCGCCACCGCGTCCGAACGGAGCGCAAGAAGACGAGGAAGCACAACGGATACGGGAAAGAGAGGAGGCTCGCCTACGTATGCAACAAGCCCAGGCCGAGGCAAAGGGCGGTGTCGCTCCGATGAAGATTAAGGAGAACTACGTTCCTCGCGCTGCTGCTCGGGCGGCGAACCGACAAGGGACTCAGATGGCCCTCTGCCCGAACTGCAACCAGCAGATCCCGATGAACGAACTGGAGGCACATATGAGAATCGAGTTATTGGATCCTCAATGGAAGGAGCAGAAGGCGAAGGCCGAGTCACGATATGCGACTACGAACTTGTCGCATTCCGACGTAGCTAACAACCTGAAGCGATTCGCAAGCCAACGAGGAGACTTGTTCGACGGCGTTACCGGACAGCCTATCACGGAAGAGGAGATGGCGCGAAGAAAGCGCGCGGCGCTGAACAGTTTCGATGGCAATCCCGAAAGCAGGAACCAAGCGCACGTCAACCACATGCAGTCTGTGAACGTCGACGAGCAGATTGCTCGGATCCATCAGAGATTTGCGAAGGACAGCCAGCAAGGTCACTGAGTCCGCATGACCGCTCATTGTGTATTACATAGCAAAGGAAGGGTACGGAAACCGAGGTATTGCGTGGACAGGCTAAAGGTCGCCGGCGTGACCCTTACAGAGTTTTACCGGCCTCGACGCGGTACGGAAAAGGGGACACTTGACTTGAAATTAAGGAGTTGGAGGCGCAATCGCTTCCAAGGCTGAACAGGTAAACAATACCCAAAAAAATAGCACATGCATGTTCAACCCGCTCATACTCTAATACAGCTGTATCCTCAAAACAAGTTGCCCCCGCGGGCTTCTCCCAAATACGTCGAAGTCTGCTGTGAGACCTACGTAGGGTGAGGTTTGCCCCTCGTGTTTGTGTGAAATTGAGTCTAACTCGTAGAGTAGCCTTTCTCCGTGAAACCTGTTGGATTATATGGTCCACCATAACTTGGATTTTGTAATATTTAAGCCATTTGATGAACGACGCTGGAGGGCGAGCTTTAGGAAGCAAGAGTGTACCCAATGCATTCGTGTATCTATATATACTAGATAACCTGCCCACCGCGATAGGGGTATATGCATTTGGAAACTTTACGTAGTGGTACAGGACTAAGTCTTACTGGTGGCAATATATCACAATAAAAACCCAGCACAGGCAATACAAGCAGAATTACCAGAATGGCGACTGTGATTGGATACACAATTTTACAAATTCTATTGCGCAAGATTACCTAACGTCAACCCAGGCAGCGGTAGCGCTTCCATTCTAATCTTCCTCCCCTTCGTCGTCGTCGTCGTCGTCGTCGTCGTCGTCGGGGATGATATCCTCCACTATCAAGTTCCCCGACTTGCCCACCGTGGCGAGCAGCGTGGCGTGCTCGTCGGGCTCGTAGACGACGCGCGGCAGCGGGCTCACGACGCGGAACTTGTAGTCGTGCGCGTAGCCCTGGGGCCGCTCCGCCTTCTCTAGATCCCCTTCCCCTTCTGCTCCCCCGCCGCTGTTGCTGAGCAGGTCGTGGCACTCGACGTACGCGTACAGCTCCTCCATCGTCGTGGCGCTGGCGAACCGGCGCACGACGCGGCCCGCGCCGCCGTCCGGCATCTTGAGGGCGAGGCGCACGACGTCCTTGGCGGCGGGTTCGGGCTCGGGCGCGATGGTGGTCGCGCGCCAGCGCTTCCACTGCTCGCGCTGCACGGCGCGGAGTTCGGCCGCTTCGGCCTGCTCGCGGGCTCGCTGCGCGGCGAGGGCGGCGGCGGCCTCGGCCTCGCGGCGCTGGCGGGCGCGCTCGCGGTCGCGGGCCAGGCTGCGCTCGTAGGCCGAGTCCTGCTCGGTGCGCAGGTTGCGGGCGAGGTCGTGGGCGGCGCGCTCGTGGCGCACGCCGGCCAGGTCCGGGGCGTACTTGTTGATGGCGGTCTGCAGCTCGGCGAGGTAGGCGGGCGGGGCGAGAGGGCCGGCGAGGCGCTTGACAATGCTCATGCGCGTGCTGCCCTCCTTGGGGGTCAGGCACACGAGGCACGAGAAGGGGTACTTGGTGCAGTTGTACTCGGCGGCGACCTGGTAGGCCTCCGAGTCGAGCACGTTGCCGCCCCACAGAACGACGTTGTTGGCCGGGTCGTTGACGAAGGCCACCACCTCGGGGGCCAGCAGCGTCTCCCGCGTGAAGGACTCGGTGTCGTCGTGCTCGGGCGACATCAGCACCACCAGCAGGAACTTGAGCTCCTTCTTAGCGAGATCAAGGGCCTGCGCGAACCCGCCCTCGTAGAAGGGCAGGCTGGTGTTCCCGTACTCCTCCTCGAACTCCCGTTTGAACCGCGCCGCCGTGTCGCGCGGCATCAGCATGCGCCGGCCGGCGGTGCCCTTCCAGCCGCTCGTCATGCTCGTGGTGAGGGCGCGGGGCCGCACGGAGGCAGGCAGAAAGGCGAATATGTATAAGAAGGTGCGGAACAGCGTGGAGAAGGCGCGGTATCCGAAATTAAAGGGGGCGAAGAGGATGGCGAGGAGTAGGGGCGGGCGGTGCGTCGTTGTGGGCTGCGGCACGATTCGAGGCGCGGGATCGGGTCTGGCTCGCGGTAAGGGGCGAATACCTAGGTCTCGCGTTGCTGCGAGGCTCTCTTGCAGGTTCTCGTGGCGGGCTGCTTGCCGAGGGATGTCGTCCTGGGCGGCCATGGCCTCAGCTACGAGGTCCGGGCCCTCGCCGTCGAAGAACTTGGCTACGGCTATCTGCACGTTCCATTGTGATCGTTGGAGTAGGGGCACTGCGTCTTTGATGTCTTGTGCTGTGACTTGGGTATATTGCTCTAGAGCGGATTGTTGCTCCGGGGTGAGCTGGCCGATGTCGACGTCGCCGTTACTCGCCATCTTGTCGGTGTGGCAAGACCGTTTGTCGGATTATTGTGTGAATATGACTTGATATGAGGAACCCATTCATAGATGTGAATAAAAAATCAAGTGGCTTTGTTGGCAAATAGTAAGTTTCTTAATATAGGTAGGTAGTTTGTTTGTTGGTTGCCTTGGACAGGCTGACGTCGTGTTGTGTGCGGAATACGGAATAGGTACGGAATACACAGTTCTAGATTCAGCCTTGCAGTTCGAGTCGGGTCTTACGACGGCGGTACGTATGTACTTCTTCTCGTTGCAGGTCGTACTACAGGTAGGTGTGAGGCTTGCAGCATGTATGTGCTTAGCCGTAGGTGTTCATATAAAATATGACGGATACCTACACGTAGATGAATGTAGATCTTTGAGAAACGTTAAAGGGATTAAAGGAATTGGTGAAGAAAACATGTAAGTTGCGAGTTGGAAGCTTCAATGTAATGATTAGGATTCCGTGTTCAGTTTGGCAGTTGGACCCACCGATTAGATCACCGCATCTGTCGTCTGCATCCATCGGAAGGTGAGATGGCGGACCCCCGTCTTGTTCAGTGGGTGCAGGTGCCTTCCTGGATTGATAAATCACATTTAACTTTATAGCCTACTCTATGCGGATTAGCGCTGTAAATGCCGGATAGCACTAGCCTCGAGCTCTTACCCCACCACAGCTTGACTAGTACCACAAAAGGCTTAGCGAAAGCCACAATTTGGAGGGAAGCCAAACAAATAATTTTAATTTTAGGAACAATTGACGTTCGAGGCTGAGGGAAGGAAATCTTGGCACTGGGTCGTGGAGCCAATCAATCAACTCTCCGTGGTGACTAAGCCGCCGTCATCCCACTACTTCGCAACCTCACTGCACAACTCGTTCTATTGACAGGTGCTTGCTTTGGCACGCCGCGACTTCCTCTTTGTGCCCTTATCGCAGGCCTTCAACATTTATCTTCCCGGCGACTCAATTGATACGCAGAACGCTGATATCCACTACGTATATTTCTTATCTGCGCGTCCTATTCGATTTATGGGCGACGTCTCGCCCTTTCCTACCGGAGAAAATGGGAGTGCTTTGAGGAGTTCAGTAAGTCAACCAAGTCCAATTTGTATTTGTACGGTACCTTACCTAAACCTATATGCATCCCTTCCTTAAACAAAATTCTTAACTATTTCATATCAATTCGTAGTTGACAATTCATCCAATGTAGGGTGTATATCGACCAGAGCGACGGCACCCTTACCTTCTTCCACCCTCCCGCTTTGATTTCTCCCCTTGCGATTGCTCCATGACGGGAACACGAGATTCTACAACCACTACCCGCAACAAATGGCGAATACGCGCTTCGGCACTGCCGACAGAGGAAGGCAAATGGCCTCCCCCAGACCCAAGACGCGTGGTAAGCGCTTCCCCCCCTGAGCCTCGAGAATGGCAGTATCATTTACGCGCCGCGGGTTTCTTTCCTTGCGATATCACTTCTAACACGTCGGCGGCCTACGCCTGCTTAGATTCCAAGGACACGCTTTGCCGGAACGTACTGATATACGGTCACTGCCGCTACGAAGACCAAGGATGCGCCTTCAACCACGAGAACCGCTCTTCTAATTCTTTGAGCGAGTAAGTCCTTTCCCTACTTTCTTTTTCCTCCCCCATTATATCTGCCCGGCTTCCACGAGGCTCCCGCGAAGAGATCAAGTTTAGCCCCAACTTGAGCAATGAGCAACACTCGCCCCGAGGCTACACGACTGGATTGGCTAGTACATTGGCTACTGAGAGTTCGGATTGGGCTGTAAGACCTGCTGGATATCGCTTGGTTCCGCTCAATCAGTCATCTGGAACGCCCTTTGATAGCTCTGATCTCCTGAGACTTTGTCGACGATGTCTACCACCAAGGAAAAGCAACCGGATGCCCTTAGGACCTCTACACCGCAATCTTTACCTAACAGCCCTTCTACCAACGATGTCGGAACAACCAGTACCCGTCTAGCTCCTATACCACTTGCCCCTCGAGCATTACGATCCAGGGTTCCATCTCCCAGTATTGTATTCACAGGGGATGAAGAGAGCGACGGGCAACCCATGAGTAAAACAACTAGTAAATTAAACCCCAAAGAATTGGCATATGGGGCACGTAAACTCTCAAAGTCAAGATGGAGCATGACTCGGCAGGCAGAGCGCCGAATACCCTATTTCCAACCAGCGAATAGAAGGCCCAGGCCCGTCAGTGATAGTTATACTCCTAGCTCTCTCAGGCATTCGGGATCTAGTAAGAGTCGAGATTATTCACATTTGCATCGCAGCTCTAGTCGTTCATTATCTTGGGGTGGCCTGGACAATTACCAATTTGACTCATCCCCGGAAAACGATGATGGATTACGCAATGTGGAGTTCTGGCAGGAATTGACCCCATCTATTCACGACAGGACCAGTCCAGGGTTGCAAGCGTCGACCTATCCTAACAATCTTGTCACTAAATCTCACGGCGATCTTACTAATTTACTTCATAATAGCAGTGCAAAGAAGTCTTTGAATGTCGACTCACCATCGTTCACTCCTACCCAGCTTGGTGGCAAAAAATCCAACTTCTCAACCAATGCTACACCATTCACTCCTAGAGGAGCTTCTTCATGTAAGAAAACCGAGATGCTGACGTCCCATTGTATGTTTACTAACATCTTCGACAGCCACAACCACCACCCTACAGCAGGATACTGGAGCCTCGCTATTCAAATCGGCACCATTCGCAGATTTTGCTCCACAGAATTACGATCTCAATACCGCGGTAAGTTCTAGGGAGGAAAGGGCTTCTTGATGCAGGGAACTGACGAGGTTTAGACGACAACCAATGGTTCGGCGGACAATGGATCATTAGGCGGCTATGATCCGTTTACTATGTCCAGTGTCAGCCAGGCATTGCCATCGACTCAGTATAATCCATACGCCGAAGATCATAACGCCTTGACCGGAACAGGTGCATCATACTATGGGGCTCAGAATTCTTATTCGGCCCCGTCTCAACCCGTAAGGCTTCCTCATACTCTTGCTCTCTGTTCCAAATTATATGTCTGACTGGTCCCAGCTTCAATACCACCTTTACTACCCCATCACCACTGGAAGGGAAACTCTGCAGCCCTATCAGAGACAAATATACGACTTATTCCTTCCCGAGTCTCTAAGAGAAGATCTTCAGAAAAAGTCCGAGGCCGCTCGACAAGTCCTCCCGAGCCAACCCGGAGTGCAGCTACCTAGTCTCCAGCATTATCACTCGCTTGTTCCGTTAGATACCAAGATTCGAAGCACCACCAACACTTTTGGTCTCGCGAGCTGGGTTTTCAAGGCAACTTCTCGTAAAAATGGCAACGCGTTTTGCCTAAGACGTATTGAAGGTTTGTTTTACGATTCATTTTGGTGAATAATATTTACTGACTTTGATAATAGGGTTCCGCCTCACAAATGAGGAAGCTATTAAAGCTGTGAACTCGTGGAAGAAGATCATGCATCCCAATATAGTGACTACGATCGAAGCCTTCACAACCAGGGAATTCAATGATAGTTCTCTCGTGTTTGTTCACAGCTTCCACCCACTCTCCAAGACTTTGGCAGAGTATCACTTTTCTACCAACCGCTTTGGTCGTCCTGTAACTGTACCGGAGAAGGTGTTGTGGAGTTACCTAGTTCAGCTTGCCAGTGCTCTCAAGGCCATCCACAAAGCTAAGCTTGCAGCGCGTTGCATCGACATCAGCAAGGTGATTCTAACAGATAAGAATCGCGTCAGGATCAGTGGATGCTCGGTCCTAGATGTACTGCACTTTGAAGTAGCCCGCCGAGTGGAGGAATTACAGCAGGAGGATTTCTTCCATCTGGGACGACTCATACTAAGCGTCGGAACCAACACGCCGGCACGAAATCTCGCCAGCGACCTACGACTACCTCTAGAGCAACTAGGCAGGACATACTCTATGGAACTGAAGGAAAGAGTGTCTTGGCTACTTACCCCACCACAAAACATAACGGCAAAGACGGCAGATCACTTGGTATTCGATCTTGCTCAGCACGCCGACGACACGCTGGTAGCATCGTTCAACGCTCAGGACGAGTACGTTACGCACCTAGGCAGGGAGCTTGAAAACGGCCGTTTGGTACGATTGATGGCCAAGTTAGGCTCCGTCAACGAACGGCCCGAGTTCGATAACGATCCCAACTGGGCCGAAACTGCCGAGCGGTATACTCTGAAGTTATTCCGAGACTACGTCTTCCACCAGGTCGACGCCCAAGGCAATCCCGTCGTGGATCTAGGACACATCGTCAGCTGTTTAAATAAACTAGATGCTGGTGTTGACGAGAGGATCTACCTTACCAGCAGGGACCACCAGTCAACCTTCGTGGTCTCATACAAGGAGTTGAAGAAGCAGGTTCAGGGAGCGTTCAGCGACCTGCTGAAAGTAAGCAGCAAGCCGCAGGCAAGCCGAGGCTACTAGAAGAAGCCTGGTTCCCGGCTTGTGAGGTCAGAGGGGGCGTGAGAAAATCTAGACATGCAACTAGATTCCGATCTTGAGAAGTTGAGAAGATGAAGCGGAATTCGAGACGGACCTGTTTGTCTGGTGGAACGCATTAGAGACGCACGAAATAGCAAGAGCATGACCCGAAGGGGGTCGAATAGCAGTGGAGGAGACGAAGCCTTGGCATCGTTGAATGGAATTCGGAATACGGCATACGCTGAGTTATTAAAGAATCAAGGCACGCTCAGCACGATGACCTCGGACCTCTAGCAGAATCATCCTTTTCTTTTTCCCGCCACGAACCTACAAATCAACCTAGTCGAGAGAAATTATCGCCACGGCACCGCTGCCAGACAAGCAAGATATGCCATTAGAACTAATCACACTTGAGTGGTAGTTGAATACCAACCATTCCAAGGTTTGCATTGCAGCACTCCTCTTGCGGCATCAAACATCCCTACCGGTTGGTTTATATCCCGTCGCCAGAAAGCACAGGTCTGCGGAACGCTGGAAACCGTGAGGGAAAGGTACAGGACACGATGATTTGGGCGACGACGACGCGATTTGTTTTTTAGCAAGCAACAAGCAAGCATGTTCGGATGAGAAACGAGCCGTTCGAGTGTCTGCATGCATGCATATACGTACGTACGTACATATGTATGCGTGCGGCCTCGAGGCTCGGATGATCGGACGTTCGGCTGCAGAAGTTATAAAGTAGAACACAAGCAAATTTTCTTACTGTTCGTGATGGCCCGAGGCAAACTCCGACGTGTGCCGTTGCTGAGTTCGGCTGTGATACTGTGATTGTGATCGTGATCGTGACTAGGCGGATGTCGGATGTGTAAGGTGAGGCCAGATAAGGTGACTGAGCAAACGTATTCCTATAGGTGAGCTCTATCGTGAATGATGTAATGTTGGACTGAAATTCAGTCGAGTTACTAAGAGCTACTTGCTGAGCCTTATAGTTGGAAGTAAGATTAAGTAGGCGGCATAGTCTATTTCTTCCTGAGCCATCAATACGATGCCCGGGGAAATACTTGGTTAAAAGGTACCGAATTCCTGTGTTAGTCTAAGTACTTACATAAGGCATACGGGGGTTCACTCCATTAGGCTCGGTTAGTGTCTAGGGGGAAAAGGGCAAAAAGGGGCAGTCATCGTAACTCATGCCGACAACCACAAGCATATGCCTTGCTTTACCTCTTCTAGTCTTTTATCTAAAGCGTATCTTCACACAGTCTCAGGGGAAGGAAAGGTTCCATAGAACCAAGTGGCCACTCAAGACTGATTGTCTTCATATGCTGCACCGCCGTCAATAAACGCTGTTGAATATAGCGTTCTGCAAGCATGAGTTCGTCATACAAATGGCACCGGCTCGTTTCCTTCACTTTAGGCGGGGATAGGTCAGTTGGGAGAGCGTCAGACTGAAGTACAAACTCTTCGAGTTTGCTCTACAATCTGAAGGTCGTGTGTTCAATCCGCACTCGCCGCAAGGAATTGGTCTTTGCCCATCATTGTTTTTATTTTATTTTTATACTTTTCCTCTCATGTTAGGTACCTAATCTTTGGGGGCACCGTTGCAAGGTTACATGGGGGCTCTATGCCATCTTGGAAATTCAGAATGTTATTTTAATTTTGATCTACCCACGAATTTGGATACACTATGGCTTCGAGCGTCATTGACATCATCGACACTAGGCCTGTCATCCCCCGAGGATTTTTACTCACTCCCATCCTAAAACATTAGGGTATATCTTCATTTCTCATGAATCTTGCCCGCTCAGTCTTCTGACTGTTGCGCAAAGGGATTCTCAATCTCCTCGCTTCCGTCTACCGGACTGATGACTACTAGTAAAGTACCTCGCGCAACTACCAGGCCGAGGGACCGGGTTGCTTCCTTGCCTTCGTCGTCTATATGAGATGTATATTAGCCTCTACCTGGATATTATCGAAGCCAGATCGACCTAAAGTATGACTTACCTCGCATAACTTCCTGTCCGTCATCGAGGACTAGATTCATGAGCGCATCGTAACCCTTGAGCGTGCCAGTAACTATAGCGATCGAGTTAGCTACGATTGACCGACGCCTACATTAATAATGTAAATACCTTCTCGTCCACCGTTAAACTTGACGGTGATCCTCTTATCTACGTATTTGCTGAGGTCGAGGATGTTCTCCTTTTTGGGGCGCTCCCGCTCTTGCGGTGGTGCGGAACCGGGGGGGTGGTTCGAGTCAGCTCCGTGTCCGCCTCTACCTCCGCCTCTTCCGCCCCGCCCTCCGCGCCCGCCGCCTCCACGGCCCCCGCGGTAGTGTCCACGGTCGGCCATCGTAGCTTACTGTGGGAAGGATGCGTGGGTGGCAAATCGCGCTGCTCTTAGGGCTGTGCTAGGGTGATATTCTAGGCAAAGGGGGAACGGGCTTCTGGGACCGCGCCGAGAACAAGGGGAAAAAAAAGATGCGGTGAAGGTGTGCCCAAGGGGGTTTGACTAGGCTCGCCTCGTTAGACTACTATATTTTCGGAAGTTGGACGGATGCAGAGATAGGGGGTCGGGGGTGGTCTGGACCGTTCGGTGACGAATCCGTTGTTGCAGGCTAGTACGACTACCGTTGCAACGGGCGGACGACGAAGGGTTGCTGATGGAGAAGCGTGTCGAGATTGGTAGATTGGATGAGGTTATCTGGGCTTCGGGTGTTTGCGCAACCTAACCTTGTAACAAATCGGACCGGGTCTTCTTCTGCGTGTCACAACCACCCGACAAGAGTCCAATGCAGATGGTTATAGGTTATGTTATATGTGCTGTACGTGTCAGCACACACAAAAGTTCCCGTCTTTCGTTTGTCAAGTATGTCACGCGTATATGTAGGATGGATGGTGCGTCTTGTAAGAGGTAGTCGATCAATATGTGTGGTAGGTATGTAGGTGAGATGTAGGAGGCAAAAGTGATATGTCTGTTCTGCACCTTTTGCAGTTTGCCGTCGATCGTGGGAATTTGTGGAATATGGGGAGTTGATTGCTTTTTCTTCAAAATTCTATTCTTTCGTGAATGGTTGAGAAGATGTGAATTAGTGGAACTCCGCGGCAAGGCTATTCTTTTAATTGAATCCAAGGCTGCATAGGTAAAAAGCCCCTCTTCCGTTTGAGAATCTTAGTGATGAGGGGCAAGGAGGTCCCTATTGTTCTGGAACGCTTCTATCTCTTGGTCTGTGCCGTGTTTAAAGGTACACCTGAGGATTCAGGGGCGGGGGGCTTAAGTGGCTTGCTGGCTGCGGTAGAGGGCGATGGAGGGGCAATTCCGAGCATTTTGGGGGATTCCCAACCGAGCACTAGCGGCCTATATGCGCCACTAGCCCGCAGTTTAAGGTCGTCTCCTGCAACTGTAGGGATGGGAGCTCGGTAGCACCTCTATCTTACATGTAGCCCGATGCTCTAGCGGCTCTCAAGGATGTAAACTGCAGGCCTGGTATTACCTACACCCTAGCATCTAGCACATATCACATTTCTAAAATGCAAGTGGGTTAAATGGGATGATATGTAGGTACCTTGAGTTGCCTAGGCACGCAGGCACGTTGTAAGAGTGAAGGTACCTATATTCGTACCGGCACTGCGGCAGTAGCAAAATGTCGGATGCGGGGAATATCGTCTGATGGCAAAAAAAGGGTAAAAAGCATGGCCTTTGCAACGATTCGTCTCCAAGTGCTTGACTTCCTATCGTCGAGGGTTTGTTTGGTTCTTCATCGCCCGTTTCCGATCAAAAAAGCCGAGTGCTGATGTGAGACCCTGGGCTCTGGGCTCTGGGCTCTGGGCTGAGAAAAACCTTAAACGACATCACTTCAGATCGCATCCATCCGAAATTTCTGTCGAGTCTAGCGATGCACCTCAAATTTATCTCCATAGGTGGGTTTCAACGCCAAGGGGACGTGGCTCGTCGATCTTTTTCTTCTTCTGTGCAGCGGCATGGGATCACATAATCGGGATACCCTGAACAAAAATAAAAAGAGCGGAATTTTTAAAGCATGTAGGTGATCTTGTCCTGGATGCGGCTAGGATGATAACAGTAGCGATGTAGGGACCCTAGGGGAACCGGGGAAAGAAATGTTGAAGCGATCGACAAGAGCGTTTGGGACGGAAAAGCTGGAGCGAAAGAGAGCAGCTCGGTCTCTATTCCGGTGAGAGGCGATCCATGCGAGGTAGACAGCCGAGATATTCGACAAGCCTGGACATATTACTCTCATGAGGTACATTCCTTATTAGACCAACGATTTGCATATTACCCAAGCCAGTGGGAAGGAAGATTGATAAGGAACATTCACAGAACATTGAATCGTACCTTATACTGACTTATAGATAGGTACATAAGTTGAACCCTATATACATGTACCTACCTTACATACCCAGCCTGTAACAAAACTTTAGAAGTTGCTATCGGGACTTATTACCTAAACCACATAGGAAATAGCATGGAAGGCCAACATTGAAAACCTACCTTACCCACTTCGCCATTCGTACATGCGCACCTAGCAAACTGCTACCATAATATGTGTGGGCAGTTTTTTCCTCACACCCATCAACATGCCACCATCACTTTGACAGCCCTATCTAAGGATCCCAAGGGCCGTTTCTTCGCTTTCTTCGTTTTCTAAATCACTCGCGGGATCGTTCCGTCCTTAGACCTGCCGTAGTGAGGCACGCTATGTTTCTTTGATGGTATTTCGAGCCCCGCGCCTATCCAACCCACCCCGGTTTCCGAAGTTCCCTGTCTGGCGCATCTACGAATACACGGTAGTTTTCTCCGTATTTTCTATTTGTGTCGAGGCTGAGTACCTATCGACACTCGCTCTGCTTACTTGAACATACACGTATATTCAACCCATTCATTCATATATATATATACCTCCTATCTACTACCGTTTATTCATACCCCTATTTAATTCGTTCGTTCACTCTTTCGATCACATTCTTCTTATCATCGGCTGCTGGTCGCACACGAATTCGGAGGTTCGTTCTTATGACGGCGGCCGAGCTCATAAAAACCAAAAGCTCGGCAGGCCTAACCCTCGCACGCATCGTGCCGTTCCCGCCCGGGCTTTTCGCAACTCTCTGCCCATTTGCGACCAGAACCATTAATTCGTAATAAAATTTCTTCCCGCTGTTTGCTACTCTTATGATATATAGCACAGCACAGGCAGCGTCTTTTCGAATCCGCAGACGGAATTAGCAACGTCAAGCGAATCACCACGTTTCTACTCACACATATGTCAGCCATTGCTTGTTGTTGGCGGGACTAATTGGGCGGGACGATTCGGTTATTTAGAGCTGTTCAGCATATTGTATATCATACTTCTCACCAAAGCTTGAAAGGCGTCTGTAAATCTCCCAAGTGTGAGACGTGCGAGCATGGCGCACAACCCAGATACTGACCAACATAAACGGAAGCGAGATATATCTGATGATAATGGCAGTCAAGCACCGCATGCTGACCGCATACCACAACCGCCGCCGCCTCAGTCAGGTACGTCCCACATGCACGCACACAAACTCTTACACACCCACGCATAGTACACTTACACACGCCCGCGCCCCCATTGGTAACCGCCACACGGGTCACGATAATCAGCGTGCCTGGTTTCATATACATCTCTAGTTCCCCAACTCCGTATCGCTACAATGTTATAATATAGAAATGTTTTCAACTACTCACGTACCATTCCCTCCCCTGCGATGCTGTCCTGGTTTCATGTCTAATGAGTTACTTTTTGGTTTATGGGCGCGTGCACCTCCACTTCGCAAGCTAGCTATCACTAACCAATCTTCAAGGCAATATAGCCCCTATAAACTACCTGTCCAAAGCCCATCCAGTCAAACTCAAGCTCATCCAAGGCGATGGCGATACTTTTTCCGATGTTCTTACCTTGGTCAACGAGTATGAGGGTGAGCAATATCCGCTTTTTACTACTTTATAATGCGTGTTTAAATGCTGATACTATAAACAAGGAGTGCTTAATAGGCACGAAAGCCTTGCATCTAATCTCGGGGCGAAGCTAACGGGCAGTCGCTTGTTGAAAGCGATGGAGGGAGCTTTCGAAGGGGAAATACGAACGACTCCACCACAAACAATATTTAGCCCCGATCCTGTCACCTGGCTCGACATCGTCGAGTTTGCAAAAGCGAAGCCAAGCGAGTTCGTTCTGACACCTACTTCTAGCGGCATGCGCTGTTGCCAATTTCCTTTGAAGGGCGTCCAAGTCGAAATCGGGGAGGATGACTGGCGACTGATAGTCTCAGGTGCACTCGATAGATTCGGACTTCTGCAACCACAACCGCTAGAGGAGGATGAGACGACAGAGCTGGCAACTCTCGAGATCGTCGAGCAGCACTTGCAGGTCTTAATAAAGAAAGCAGACGAGGTAGCACGTAGAGCGCGTCAACTCAATTATCACTTGAGCGGACGGAAGGCATCTATACACGCGCGCCGCTCGTCGCAATCAACTTCTGGACCTGGCTTCCAAGCCGTAAATCAATCAGTCGGTTCCGGGGCCAACCCGAGCTACGATCTGCATGCCGACCTTCTCCAGCAGTTTCTTGCCCCTCCTCACTCCTCTGCCCACCGGATATCATCCGTCAGCTCTGTTCCACCAACGCCAAATCCAATGGCTACGGCGACGGCGACATCGACACCGAGGACGTCTATTCAGCAACAAGCTCTACTAGGCAGCACTCGACCATCACCTGGTTATTCGGCCGAGCCAGCAGTGAGAGATGTGGAGGAAGAGAATCGCGCGCTAGTCACTGCCAAGATCGAAAAGTTGGTACGTGGGGATGTGATACAACCTCCATGTGACAGATGCCGAAGGCTCAAGACACAGTGTATAAAGCATTTGACTGCTTGCCAGGGATGCACGAAGAAGCATGCAAGATGTGTGTGGAAGGGGCTCACGGAAGAGGAGGTGACGTGGCTCAAGGGAGAGGCCGGCGGGGATGGAGACGACGAGGGAGAGGAACCAAGAGACATAGGAAGACCTAGATTCGGATCTCACCCACACCCTGATTTCGGAGAGCGCCGTAGGGAATCGGAGCGTAGTGACGAGCCCAGTG
Organism: Hypoxylon fuscum; assembly: GCA_022578945.1. NCBI lineage: Eukaryota > Fungi > Ascomycota > Sordariomycetes > Xylariales > Hypoxylaceae > Hypoxylon > Hypoxylon fuscum. Next base: position 205,752 of record MU399837.1, on the reverse strand, counting down.
GGAGTGGGAGTAGAACAGGGTCGAGGATAGCCATCGGCAGACTTACCGACGATGTATGGAGAAAAGGACCGGAGACTTCGATGAGTCTTAGACACGAAACGATGGAAGTGGATCCGAGAGATATCCGACAAGGGCAAGAATACGCCCCAAGAAAGGAGTTTACTGGCGGAGCATTCAGGGAACAGACTTCGATGCTTAGCCATATGGCATCAGTGGCATCGGCAGCGGCAGATGCAGCAGCAATCTCACGCGGGAGCCAGCGTCATTCCGAATGACTGATATGAAAAATGATTCAACGATAATTTGGTTGTACATACGTACATGAAGGAATCTGTATATGCGGATTCATCTGGAGGAGTTAATATATTGTATATAAATATACTTTCGTGGCATCTGGCTCGCAGCGCTGGCTTAATTATGATGGGATTTCTAACATGACGGAATGGAATACCTTGGCAGAAAATTAATTATCATGCTGATTCTAACAATGAATGTAATGATGATGTTGATAATAGCGCAGGCCTAAGACATTGAAGTCGGATATATGTCTCACGGCATTTGTAAACCCCTGAGCCTGGACGCCTGGTCCAAGCCCTGGCCTCGTTCTGGCACGACTTGCCTGGCCTGGTGCCTGCCTGACAAGGCTGCATCTGATACTGCGTTCCTCCCCAAAATTCCCGAATACCGGGCGCGCGGGAATCTGAGCCACAGGCCTGGTGGGACCCACTTAATAAGTTTCGGGAAGCACGCTAGCTTCCATCCATTGAGTGAACGCGACGGGAAGGGGAATAAAGTGGCGTGGCGTCGGGATGGATCCATTTAAAAAAATAAAATAAAAAGTCAAATATGCAATACGTCTTTGATGTCATAAAATTCGAGGTTCCTCGTTTCAACGTCCGACCTCTAAATCCGAAGACATTGAACTCGAAAAGACCCCGCTTTCGACAAGACAGAATTTACATCGAACTTGCTGCTATTATCGAAGATTTACTTGTATTGCAACTACGATATTGATGGAGTGCCGGTAGCTTATCTCGCGTTAACATTGCGCTGTGCTGTGCATTTATCGATACGCCACCAAACGATCAAATTGTAGACTGCCCAGGAACGAGATCACCGCCACGGGCCACCATGGCTCAGTCGCCACCTCATGCGACTTACACAATGCCGACCTCAAAAGAACGGCCTGAGACGAAATCGCAGCAATCACCATTGCCACAATCGCGCGAGCTCGGCCTCGCTACCCCCGAACTCACTGCGACGAAACCGTCGCCGTTTGCCAAGTCATGGCCGCACCTCGTTGCTGGAGGGTACGTCCGAGCAACTCTTCCAATCGATTTTCTCTTCGCAGGATAGAAAAAAATACAATAAACGAGCATCGGGTAAGAGGGGAGAGAGTCCTAGCTAACCCTGGTCTCGCAGTGTCGGAGGCATGACGGCAGCAGTTCTAACCGCACCGCTTGATGTCCTAAAAACACGACTCCAATCCGACTTTTACCAGGCACAGCTCCGAGCTGCTCGCGAAGCAGCCGAAGCAACGAGAGTAGGCCACGCGCGGCTCGGGCCCTGGCGATCCGCCACCTATCACCTCCGGGAGACGATGCAGATTCTGCGGGACGTGCACCGCATTGAAGGATGGCGCGCCCTATTCAAAGGCCTCGGGCCGAACCTGATCGGCGTCGTCCCGGCGCGCAGCATCGCCTTTTACGTGTACGGGACCGGCAAGCGGGCGTACTCGCAGTGGACGGGCGCGTCGCCCGAGAACCCCGGCATACACCTGGCGAGCGCGGTGACGGCCGGCATCGCGACGGGCACGGCCACGAACCCCGTCTGGCTCGTCAAGACGCGGCTGCAACTCGACAAGAACGACGCCGAGCGCAAGGGCGACGTGAGCGCGCGCCGGTACCGCAACAGCTGGGACTGCATCCGCCAGGTGATGCGCGACGAGGGCCCGCGCGGCTTCTTCAAGGGCCTGAGCGCCAGCTACCTCGGCGTGACCGAGAGCACCCTGCAGTGGATGATGTACGAGGAGCTGAAGCGCCAGCTGCGCCTGCGCGAGGAGCGCATCGTCCACAGCGGCCGCGAGAAGGGCTGGTGGGACCACACCGTGGACTGGACCGGCAACTTCATGGGCGCCGGCGCGGCCAAGGGGCTCGCGGCCATACTGACGTACCCGCACGAGGTCGCGCGGACGAGGCTACGGCAGGCGCCGCTCGCGGACGGCAGGCCCAAGTACACCGGCCTCGTCCAGTGCTTCAAGCTCGTGTGGAGGGAGGAGCGGTTCGTGGGCCTGTACGGCGGGCTCACGCCCCACCTCATGCGGACGATTCCGTCCGCCGCCATCATGTTCGGCATGTACGAGGGGATACTGAAGATACTGGGCGCCAAGAGCTAAGGGCTCGTGCGGTGGTTTTGTCCCACGTTCACTCGCCCGACGTCGACGGACGGAAAGTAGGATCGTACGTCAGTAAATAACTAACCCGTTTTCGGGAGAGGTTGCCCGGTACCGGGGAGTTGTATGATATGTATGCTCAAGGCTGAATTCGATACAGCCATCGAGAATGAGGAGTTTAAGATGGACTCCTGATCAGCTGGTGCTCATGCCTACGCACACAAGCTGTGCGAGAATTGGACTCGATACATCTGCACAACGCTCACCTACTCCCCACTATTGTATATCAGACAACTGTACTATAGAGAAACGACGGAATACGACGGGGCTGGTGGGGGAGACGAGGCAGGAAAATACGAAGACTACGGTCGACGAATAAGTTAGGTAGACGGCTGCGATAGCTAGCATACATAGGTAGGTATGGTATAGTCGTGCCGATCATCATACACGGCGTTATAGGGAATGGGCTACGAATTAGATGAGCATCAGTAGGTGGGCAAAAGGATAATAGGAAATAAACAACAAGATCCACTCAATTAACCATCATGGAGGACTTCAGGCGTGTCTGTGAGGTGTGTATACTGATGCTATATTGCCTTAGGGAGGCATTCTTGCTGTGGTTGGTGTGCAATTTTCATTGTGCGAGGTATTCCTATCTTCCGTTTGCGATAGCTGGGTAAGAGCAGTAAAAGGTCCAGATATTCGTGGAATTGCAGCGTTATCTCCCTCACTTCGCAAACTGAAAGCGGATTGCTAAGAGGAAAGGAGGCTCCGTTGAGGACCACATTCAGCAATTGAAAAGTACCTTCCTTCGGGCACGACACGGACCCCACTGCTATACCATCGCGAGGTGTATGTACCTAAGGTTCGTCTCCCGAAAAAGGGAGTCGCAAATAAATACCCGGCGACAAGCCCGCCCAACTAAGCGAGATAGGGGGCGCAGTAGCTTCAGCAGCTCGGAGCTGGAGGATGAGCCTGGAAGGCGATATCTTCTTTTCTCACAGTTTACTTTACTCTGTCTCCACTTAGTTATGTTTATTTTACGAATCATGCTGTTGAAAAAAGGCTTGGAGATAATTATCTGTTTTTCTCTATCTAGTTGTATGCATAAGGACACCCACTCACTACTATTAATTGCGCCTAGGATAACTACCTAGGATTGGAGTTTCGAGCTACGCATCCCTCGATTATCACCTCGAATGTGATATCTTCCAATCTCCTTGGGAAGTTTCCGCCGGTACCATTTCCGACCTCGTCTTTATCCTGCAACAAAATGGAGGTCGTAGGGAGTTCTAGCTCTAGGTTCAAGATTAGCATTAAAAGTAATTGAAGCATATTTGATGGAGTCTACAATTAATATATATCTAGTTCACTCTGCTGTTAAAGAGAAACTAGTCCAGGCACTGAGAGATGAGCGACCTACCCCTAGTCGGCAGCTTGGACGCCGAGATCTATGATCAGGGTACATTGAAACCCCCTTTCCATGACATGTAGCAGTAGTCTAATCAGTAAGTCAAATGCGAATGCATATATTCATCGTCTTTAAAAAAACACTATGGAATCTTTAGTAAATATTTTATTGAAGATATTGATTATGTACCCTGTATTAATACCAAAGAAGAAGAGGAAGAAAAAAGAAACTTGTTAGCCGCCTAGGGAATCGAACCCCAGAGTCTAGCGATCCAGGTTATCGGGAGAATGTAGGTTTTAGGTTATGAGATACGTGGTAGAGTGGAAGAACGAGTCGCTAGACCATGCCAACCCGGCCTTTGGGTCATTGCTTTAGGTATTCTACTGTCATCATTGTTCATATGTGTATCTTACGCTGGCCGGTCAAAGTGTTGGCTTCGGTCAGACTGGATGATAGCGAGTTGGGTGAACTCTATTCAGCACAGGGACACGCTATGGTTGTCTGAACACAGACTTGCTCTCTTTTTGCTAGCGCTTGCTGTGTCGAGCGGCGTGTCTCTTAACTTGAGCGAAGAGAACGATGGATGTATGGAATAAGACTAGCAGCTATAGATGTGGCAGCCGCTTTACATGGAACCCAATTCAAGCTCATCCCCCTCTACGAGCTTAGTTTTTAATGTTCAACAGCTTCTTGTACTTTTATACGAGGGGAAAACCTGATAGTCTAGCACTTCACTTCTGTTAATCTTTTGGGGGTTCAGCATGAAATAAGGCAAAAAATTGTTGGTTCTTTACCGAGGACAAGGATAGGGGAATCTTTTGTGTGTCGTATATCAATTAGCATAGAATTGATCATGGTGATTTAAACAAAATCAAGTCTGGTAGTTTTTGTAGGATATGGCTATAATTTAAAATACCATAATATGGATGTTATTACAATGGACGTGGACTGGTCACCTGGTTGAGGTCAACCTAGCATAGCAAATCTGTGCAATGCAATTCGTACTCCTAGATCTCTGTGTGATTGGTAATTTCAGAGTAACAGGCACAAACCTGGAGTTGTAGGGTATGCGAGATAGATTACCGCCTGACACATCTAGAGTCGAATAGTAAGTATACTACATGGCTTCGAGTAAGGTGATGACTGCCTCTCATATATACAAAGCATGCTGAGTTAGTATCTATCTACGCAGGCACACCAAAATACTTACGTTTCGTCAGGAGTCTAATGGCAGAGTCTTCAAGAGACAGAACTCTGATAGGGTCGCCAGGAAGCGGACAGAATAAATGACGCTTGTGTATATGGCCTTGGGGTTGCTTGCGGCTCCTAATTCATAGATAGGGATCCCTATGCCATAACGCAGTTCCTTCTAGTGCTCTCATTATTGCATTGTAACATGCTTATCGTTACCATACGAGTTGGGTAGGCGTGTGGTGTGATGATATCTTGAGTTCGTACACATGGACCCGAGGATTTGGCCAACACGCAACCGTTATAAATCATTCAAACACACCAATCTTTCACGTACGACCATATGATCTAGAGAACTCGGAATCCCGTCTGCTCTTCCATAGATAAGCTAGATACTGCCAGATTAGTAGTTGGATCGGTGACGACCAGCGAATCCCTGGTGTTGTACGTTTTAGCATTTTTTGACATTTTTATTTTATGTTTTGTCTACATGTAACATCGTCCGGACCTTTTTTCCCTAGTTTATAACAGAGAGTTGAGTGCAGCAATATTGTAGGTAATTGGACGTCGCGCGATGATGTCTGAGTCGGAGTTTGAAGGGATATGGGGTATTTTGGTGACAATACTAAAAGACCGCCCGGCGCTTGGCACCCTAGTGGTAGCCTGTAGGTAGATGGGCGTGGTGTGCACTTGTATTTTTCATAGGATAATTGACAGTATTGTTTGGAAATATGCGCAATAGTGAAGACGCATTCGCTGGGAAAGTTCTGTGACACAAGTGCCTTCTTACCATGAATCTTCTTTCAGACATAATGCGTGTTAATTTAAACAGCTACTAATTGTGGGGTGACCCAAGAGGGGTCCTCCGTAGCTCAATTGGTTAGAGCGTCTGACTGTTACTCAGTAGCGATCAGGAGGTTGGAAGTTCGAGCCTTCCCGGGGGAGGATACTTTTTCTTTCTTTTTCTAGCAATTCTATAATATTAATTTTATTTTACTGTGTAGTATCGTTACGTCTCAATTTCTTAACTTTTAGTTTGGGAGTTGGATGGTATAGGATGATTAGTACTTTTGAATAATTAATTTTTAATGAATCTCCGCGAGAAGAGTCAATAAAATGATCGATGAAATTGAATTGAATTTTACCATGTTTTTGGGTAGTCAATGATCGCTATCTCCTGGGCTAGTTTTCGTCCGCTTCTCTCGCCCCCGAACAAGTGATATATCCATACGGGCATCATGAGAAAGGTATACACATAATCATCCTCTGCTTCGCTAGACCCTATCACGGCAACATATTTACTGTTCCTTCCCTCATTTGGTTCTCCTCATTATCGTCGTCGTAATGTCGATCATAATGTCGTTTCAGTCTCCCAGCTGCTACGCTTCGATGCCACCACCTGCAAATGGGTTTCCGCAAGCTGTTTCGGCAGCCGCTTCTGGAGCTTTCGGGGTGTGCGACGGCTATTGGATGCGTGCGACCCGTTGCTGCTATTAGTCAACGAGTCGAAAAGACGCAGTCACCAGGCGTTGCGGTCCCAGTTAGGATCTATAGATTAGGGTCAGCTGATTAAAAACGTCCTCGTCGTGAGTTCGTAATGGGACCCCCTTTCGCTAGTCCAACTCCAGTTCCAAGAAAAACTCTCAATTGGGTGTTCCTAATCCACTGGACAAAAGGGACAGGAGCAAAAGTAAAATGCCAGGAGAACAGGAAATCCCACCTTGTACAAACGCAGCCAAAACCTTACTGCCAGTCTGCAGGAGTGGGTGTCCGACGACGATCTTGAGAAACTTCTCGAGTCCGGCGCGGCGGCCCTCGATGACATCGTCGGAGAAGCGATTGGTGAAGACCTTGCCGGGGAGCGGAGGGATGGTGACGCGGGCACTTTCGCGCTCGAGGATGTCGCGAAAGTACTCAAAGTCGCTGTAGCGGCGGCGCACCGACGACTGTCGTAGCTTAAAGGCTGGGATGTTGGTCCGGCATACGATCTCGTAATCGGTGTACATGTTGCGCGATGTGCCATGCGTGCGTGGGTTGCGGACCTGTTTTGTGTGAAAGGCAATTGGTTAGTCTTTTGTTACTGTTGTGAGCGAGGTAGATTCCATCGTGTCGCGTCATGTCATTTAGGGGGTAAGACGCAGGGAAGAAAAGGGTATGCCTAGAGCGCAAATGAATTGCTGATTTGATCCATCGTAAAAGATAAAGTTGGAGTATATTTAAAGAAAGAGTACCTCAATCTCGAGAAAGTTCTCGGGCGGTCCGTAGATCTCCTCGAAGGACTGCTGGCGCGTGTCCGGCATGGACTGCATGATAGGACGGGTTAAACCAGCCATACCGCGCGGTGAAGTCGCTGTCGGGGATGTTGGTGACTTGGGCGACTTGGGCGGTGATTGTGCCGCGTCCCCGGTGGCCGCGGGGACCTGGTGCTGGTCGGTAGACGCCGTTTTGGCGGTTGCTATGTTTTCTCTCTTGGTGGTTCGCGCTTCGGTATTTTTGGTAGAGGTCCCCGCCCCTCGTTAAGTGGACAGACAAAAGTCTTGGTAAAAGAGTTGACAGAAAACAAAGATATATACCTAAGAACTGTGGCGGTAGCTCGTGTAAGGAAAAATTGGGGGTGAGGCGTGAAATGCGGTTACTTGGTTGGTAGGTTGGTCTGGTGGAGAGGGGAAATATGTTAAGGTGAGAGTATTCAGACGTCGTTGGCGGTGGAAAGTTCAATTGGATGCAAGTGGAATTGAGGCGGGTGGGGTCTTAACGGTGGAGATTTGCCAAGCATGTCGATTTCCCAGAATCTGCAGGAGGTTACATAATTGATGTTGTATGTACTTGCAGATATACTTGCAGGTACTTGGTAATCCAGGTTAATCTCAGGCAAATAAACGACTAAGCAAAGTACACTTCATGTCATTTGCGAAAGCGGGGAAATTTGACGCGGGTGTTTGCTTGATCTGTTCATCACCCCCCGGCTGACTAATGTGGAGACACTGACGCAGAATTCAACTACATACAACCTTTGTTCACAACAATGTCGACAGCATCAATACTAGCAGCTTTCTTTGCACATGCAAATATCAATTATAGAGTGATCATTAAACAGGTGGAATCTTGGTAATAGTTAACGATCTGTGATTATCTTTTCATACTGTCCGTGACAGTCGGCATGAATATGGAATCGATGTAAAAAAAAAAAAGCTATCTTAAACACCGGAGTGCAGGTATTAAGAAGCTACGAAAGAAAAATATTACAGAACTACCAAAGGCAAATAAATGCCTAGGTATGTCGACAACGACGTGCCGACACCTGAATGGTTCATTATCCGCGATCCGTAATCAATCATTCTCATCATGAGACGTCGTAAGGATCAAAACCGCCCTCCCCCTTTTCCACCTGCCTATCCACCCCTTCCGTCGAAAATGAAAGAAAACAAACATCCTGGTTCTGGTCAGTGCGTGAACGGGGACTATCTGACCGAAATGTTACAAAAGGATCGTAATGTGTGCCGAAGAACATATGAAAGAGTGTCGTGTGGACCAACGCCCCTTGCAGAAAAAAAGAAATGCAAACACTGCCAATCTCAGATATATGAGAATGAGTATCTCGAAGTAAGTCTTCCGTTAACGAAATAGTCTCCTAGTTCCCAGAGACATCGAGAGCCATCAAGAGTAACAGATTTACTGTAGTCGGCGCCGAGGAGTATCTCCACGCGCGTAGATGCGACGAATGATTGCCTCCAATGTTGTCAGTTCCTTATGCGCCGCGGCAGCTAGAGTAGTGGCATTCCACTCCTCTAGCACAGGAAGATCCAGTTCAGCCCAATAGTATCCGAAGTAAGGGGAAAGAAGGACCTGGGAGTCCTGTATCTCGCGTCGTCGGATGATGGACAAGTCGTTGTACTCTCTTGTAGTCTCGTCACGGATGAGATCAACATAATACTATTTTGTGATTAGCACATAGGCAATAGATAGGCATAGGGATGGAAACTTGACATACCTCAACTACGTCCAAGGGAACCCTGGGATCAACGGTTATACCATACATATGCTGCCACTGACAGGCGAGGCGAGGTAGACCAAAACGCCGGATTTTGTCCTCAGGCCAGTTCGCTTGAAAGCTGATGTTGTCCTTCTGACAGATGGTGAAACCTGGGCATCGCATTGCCGCCCCGACAAATCGGTCCAACAACTGAGGTGTCAAACGCTTGTGGTCCGGCTCTCGCTTGATTTTGTCGACCAGTACCTGCACCATGCTAACCGCAGCTTGGTATACCAAGTCACGCTCACCGATAGTGATAAGCTTGCACTTATCCCAAGGCATCTTTTTGATCGTGCTGATCATACAATCGTATGGACGCTCTTTGCAATTGGATGAGAAGCTGTTCTGTTCGAAGATAGCATTAGCAAGCGAGAATAGCCAGATAGATAACGGTGCAAAATAAATAAAGGAAACACTCACTCGTTGGGGGTTGTCGGCGTATTTCACCAACATGGTCATTTCCTCCCGGGTCACGAAGCTCTGGAAGTTATCCCAACTATATTTGGAGTTCTTCGTTGCAATGCCTGTGCGCCAGTTCATATTTCGTGCAGAGGGAAACAGTTGTTTCATCATATCTGCGTAGGAAGACATCTCCACTTCGATAGCGCGCTTGCCGATACGCGGGATACGACCCTCGGTTAACTGATCGTCAAACCTTCTCACGGCGCTGTGCGCATCTCGAGCTGTCATGAACTCCACATAGATCTCGTTAGTCTTGGAGGTAGTACGATCCATGGTAATATGGACAGGCTCATCAACGTCGTTCAAGATTCGTGCATTGCGACCTAAGTAGGAAATTACTTCGGCTCGGGTTACATCGAAAGGAGCCTAGAGAGACAATGTCAGTTACCATTTCTAAAAAGCTTCAGCTCGAGCAGGGGGTCTTCCTGTAGATAACTTACACCTAGGATACGAATAACATTGCAGTTGTTGTTACGATCCATCACTCGCCACATTTCGACAAAGGGAAAGTTGCGAGGATCCAATAGAGTCTGAGCTGAAGGGACGCCATTAGACTGTAAGATCTGGTTCAGCTGTTCGGAACGTTGTGGTTGAGTTTGATCAGTAACGAGCCCGGATTCCAACCCTCCAGAGGTAACCGGCGCCAACTGCTGGTTGACAGACTGCTGGCCAATAGACTGCTGGCCAATAGACCCCTGGCTCATAGACTGCTGGCCAATAGACTGCTGGCCGATAGACCCCTGGCTCATAGACTGCTGGCCAATAGACTGCTGGCCGATAGACCCCTGGCTCATAGACTGCTGGCCACTAGACTGTTGGCCAACAGACTGCTGACTTGCAGGCGACTGACTTGCAGGCGACTGACCGATCAACTGTTGAGTAACCGGCCGCTGACCTACCAATTGCCGATCTACTGCCTGACGACCTGACGCCTGTTGACCTGCCGACTGTTGACCAGCCGACTGTTGGCTAGAGCCACCACTGTCATTAGGAGGAGCTACACCTTCCAGGGCACTGACAATTAGCCGTCCAGGAGTGTCCCTTGTCAGCCAACGGATGAGATCGCCATCCGTCACACTACCCGCAAGCCCCGTATTGAAGCCTGTAATCGGGGGAGGTGGGGGTGACGGTGATTTCGGACGTTTTCCGCCAAGCTGATTAACTGCCTTCTGCTTGATCGGGCTAGAGCGGCCGGGACGAGAAGTGATGCTCTCAGATGATGCGCTTTCCCACTCTATAGGAATGTTAGCTTGGGCCCGGTACAAGCTAGCTGCTGGAGAAATACCTGAACCACCATCGCGCTGTGTGTGATTGGAAACACCCTGTTGGGGAGAAGGTTGATGGCCAGCGAGCTGGCTGGGACTCCCGGTGGGCAAGCCGTGTCCTCCCTGTTCACGCAGACTGCGAATAGTGCGACCGATCGGTTTGGAAAGGGCCTGGAGCTGGAGAGCTCCAAGGTTCAAAGGGTTGAAAGGCTGGTTAGGGGGGACACCAGTGTTCAAGGAGTTGTAGAGCTGGATCGGGAGCATACCAGGGTTCAAAGAATCGTAGGACTGATTCTGGGGAACAGCAGGGTTCAAAGAGTTGTAGGGTTGGATCTGAGGAACACCAGGGTTCATGGAGTTGAAGAGTTGGAACTGGTGAGTACCAGAGTTCAAGGGATTGAAAGGTTGGTTCTGGGGAATACCAGAGTTCAAGGGGATGAAAGGTTGGGTATGGGGAATACCAGGGTTCAAGGGGATGAAAGGTTGGGCCTGGGGAATACCAGGGTTCAAGGGGATGAAAGGTTGGGCCTGGTGAGCACCGGGGTTCATCTGAGCACGCGGCCCGGAAGAAAGCCTTGGAGCCGAAGGACCAGCCAAGTTGGGCAGGTTGCCAGCGATGCCAACCTAAAGATCGAGAGAATACTTGTTAGCACAAAATATTCAGTTATAGTTGTCAATCTCGAAAGTGGTTCTGAACAGAACTCGACAATTGATAACAGGTGAGGAAGGGTTAGGACAATGATTGGGGGTTATCTTACATTGCTAATGTTGCCTCGTGGAACTTGACCGTGAGAGTCGGACATACCCATGCCTTGGAAGCGAGGGATAAAGTCTTGACTGGCCGGGTTCATGTGTCCAGTAGATAGAGGGGTGGGGGTGATGATGTTTACAGCGGGGAGATCCGATGTGGAGGAGGTGGTAGGCTGCTGAGAATTGCTCAGATTCTTGCTATCGCTGTCCGAGATATAGCTCTTGGGCCCGAGCAAGGCGCCGCCACCAGAGTCTTGATTGGACTCGCCGGTCTTTCCGTTCTTCCCGAGGCGAGAATTCGGCCACTTCTTGCCTGAGCCGGATGGCTGCGTGCCCTGGTCAGAGGCCTTGGAGGTGGCAGTGGAAGCGTTGGACGAAGGCATTTTTACGCCGATAAAGATTCGAAGGGTCTGGAGATGTAAAGTTAGTAACTGATTCAATAAAGCAACAATTTGTCTTATGTAGTCTTCTCATCAAGATGTTCACGTTGTATAATCGAGAGCTAGAAGGCTCGTGACGGGAGAATCTTGCAGAGAACGCGATAAGGTCGTCAATGGAATGGGTGGTTAAAAAGTGGTGGGTAATAGATCAGGTATTGATGCTTCGTGTTGGTCGCGTGTATGTGTTTGTAGTTGTGTAGTAATGATAGGGATAACTTACAGAACTGGGTGGGTTGGTCCTAGACAAGTGGCAGAGTCGAACAATCTGTGGGGGAGATTAAGTTAACCGTTTAATAGAGGAAGGTGTTGAATGAAGATGAACGTTCAACAAAGATGGAAGTTGTATCGAGGTGAATGTTGAATATTGAGCAGAGAAGGATGCGGTACGAGGAAAGATTGATGAAAGTTATGACTTACGGTTGTAGTTGGATGACGCGAAAGTAATCCACAAAAGATTGAATCTATCCAGGATAAGTGGTTAGATGTTGTGTTGTGTTTGAAGAAATGTGGTAGGGATGAGTATTGGTGGAAAGTAGATGTAGGTTGTGGTTTGTGGGTTTAAGAAGAGAGTAAGAAAATAAGAAACGTGTGGTAGCTTCGGCAACGCTTATGCAACGATGAGAAAGTGCAAGTGCGTTCGTTAACCAGTAGTTGCTAGCAACAGAAAGGACCTAGTTGTGAGGCGAGGTGATAGTGGCGCGGCGGACTGGTGGACTGACAAGGAGGAGAGGAATTATGTAATTCTTACCTGCCAATTCGAGTCGTGGTGACTTCACAAACGCAGGGCTTGATTCGATGAACGCGAATACTAAATTGAGGTCAGTGGTTGTTAATACGCGCACTTTTGCCAACCAACCAAAGTGAAGTAGGTATGAAGAAGAAGTAAATGAGAGTGTGTTCTAGGAGAAGCGGCGGGTGATATTTATGCGATATGGTGCTTTCGTTGCTTAGGTAGAATGGTTACCCGGGTGGTTGACGAAATCACTAGCGTGCCAGGAGAGATACGTACCTAATGTATTGGGTCAACAAAAAAAACAACCCGCGGATGATTGATGAAAGACACTGAGTAGTGAGGGAAATTTGATTGTAAAAAAGATGTGTTGATGAGGAGGCAGACGCAGAGGCGGCGGTGTTGGGTGGATGATGGGTTAGATTGAGTGAGCTATTGGGATTTTCTCAAACAGAGGAGATATATTTATCAAATTGAAGACATGTACCTGATGTTTGGAAAACGATTGGGAATAGAATATCGTTGACAGGAGTGTCTTAAAGAAGGTGTGGTGCGGGGGTCGCGTAGGAGGCTTAGTGGAATAGTATATTCGTAGGTACTTTATGAATCACCTGGGCAATAATAAATACTTGCTCTCGATATTTACTGTAGCAACCTGGATTTAGGGTACCTATTTGGAGAAATACGTACCTGTATTTACTAATTGAAAGACGCGCTAAGTCTATCGAGACGAGGTTATTCAGTAACAAATATATACTTAACACAAACAGAACTTCACACTTACAAACACTATGACATATAGGTGAGCCGTGGCTTCTCGTGGATCGTATGTGTGAAAATAAAAGACAGCTCTGAATGTAGGGAGAGCTTACAAGGGGTTTGATATCCGCAAGTCTTTGGATGTGTTGAACATACTATGTACGGCTTGGAGTATAGGAATTAATGAAGTGATTTTCTTACGAGGCTAATAGCTGGTATTCTTGAGAACCATTAATAAACGTATTCAAGTGAATTGGTTAAACTAAACTACCTAAGTAAAGCGTAGAAACAAGTTAGAATCAACGTGAGCAAAAAGGTATTATTCAATCAAATATTAACAGTTGAAATCAGAAACGGATGTGGCATTGCGAGCTTCACACGCGTAATAGGCATATTCTAGGATTAGAGGAGCTCCATCTAGAGTAATGTGTAACTACTTTCGTGACTACTTTGGCGTGCTACCTGCTACTCAGAAATACATCAAGGAACATGATTCGTCTAATTAACAAATAAATTTGACGCATCATGACTTAAATAAGGCAGTGAATGGAATCAGTCGAACTAAATGTGACCAATCAGACTCGACTATCGCGAGGACGTAGGTACCTGGATTTCCTAATTGGGTTTCAATCAGACGCTCTTATTGGCTAGAGGAACAAGTGCGCAAACGCCATGGTAACACACCATCTTCCAAACCAGCATCTGTACCTTAGGTATGCAAACTGCACTGTTTATGTTTAGACTCCACACTATCGTACTTAAACAAAAAAATAATTTAACCAAATCGCCATTCTGTACGTATGAAGGTTCGTTAATATGATAAGCTTTACTGTTTGTGGATTACTCTTAACGCCAATGATCTAATAACAACTAAGGCTAGACTTTGCAACCCGAGGCCGCAACTTCAACCATACAACTATCTAACTTGAGTAGTTAAATACTGCTTTATTTTCGAGAGCTCGGAGGTTCAGGTTTGAATAACTATCAAGACGAAATCAGTGTTTCAAAAGCATTGTATTCAGTTAGTTACCTTATTACATTAGCTAAGGTAGGTACCTAGGCAGGTATCCATGCACCTAAGGTACCAAGGTTGAAAGTGACTTCTACATGAACGCCTTATATGATGTAATATGCGTCAAGAAACAAGGGAATTGGACCATGGACATAAATGAACTCATCAAACTAATGCAATTTTTAATATTTACGTGTCAGTACTACACGTGTTGTTGATATGGTGTTTTGAAGCCAATTTCTGATCACATAAGCATAGGCATCGATTTTCCATAGCTACCTGTTTACAAGAAAACTTATCTTAGCCCTGGTTGAATAGAATATCTGAATGGGTATTGAATTCCTGTTCATTTTCAGTATGCAATAGCATCAATATTCCAAGCGCCATGTAATACTATTCATTAACTTTCCGCTCCATGGCCTTGAATTGCTAGAAACTAATTCTTTTGACATCCGTTTCCAATTCTAGATATGGCTATGGATACTGATAAGCATGCTGTGTTAACTATCATCCGTTGAGCTATAAGTTTTTCCTGTTAATTTTTTGATATATAGTTTTATTCGTACTCCAACAACTAGATCACTTCAACAGTGGCGAGATGCTAGTTTATAAATTATTTAAATGCTTGTTTAAGCAGTAGAAATAGCTCTTCTTAACCCAGGTCCTATCTAGTTGACTATGGAATTCTTTAGTTAGGAATATTTATTCATTTTTGTAGAATGATTATACTATTTCCTAAGATCACCACTTAACATAAAAGGAGCGTGTGAGGATGGTAGCCCGAGCTTCGGCTCCATCCACATGCAATGCGCGGAAGACCCGTAGATGAATTGGATTGTAGATGCCGCGTGATTCTTCTACGCGTTTCTACATTGCGGCTTTGGTAATCGCACGCCTGAGTTCACTCTCGATGGGATTTAGCGGAGTTACTTTGAAAATCCCGGCCGGAAGTATAAATTACTGCGATCCACAGGGGATTTTTTGATCAGAAATCTGGCAGATTTCCATTACAGTTACCTAGGTACCTAGGTATCCAAACTTACCCCCTTTCCTTACTCTATTGTATGCATATTTCCTCTCAAGTGAATGTTTTTATGGTGACGCTTTTCTAAACTTTGCCTAACAGTCGACTCACACAATTTGGATAAAACATGTAAGAAACGAGCCAGGAATATCGTAGTCTAAAAAGCTAATCTGGAACCACATGACCTTGCCCCTATTGTTTACTGGCTTTAATCGAGGCAGCATTGGAACAGTGGCAGCATCCGTACTACTACTTCGTCCTGTTGGTCAAATATATCCCGTCGGGAAATTAGGTCCTTGTCTCGAGCAGCGCATTCTCAACTGTTTTCACAGCACCTAGCCGAAGCAGTTAAAAATTAAGTCGTGGATATGCGAGTAATTAGGAGACGGGGATTAGCCTACCCACTAGACGTGAAGACTCTTCACAGAGCGACAAGTGGCTTAGGCCGTATAACCTCTCGTAGGCCACTCACACCCCAATTTCAAGATACACTGACTCATGAAGCCATATGATACTCCAGCAGACCATCAATAATGAAATCCAGGCCGAGTCCCACCCAATGTCTGCCACTTCTGATGTAGAGGCTCCGAGTAACGGTATCAAGCATGAAAGAGGGTATCAGGTAAATACGAAGTCAAAGAAAAGACGGATTCAAAATCCTGAACTAAATATTCCAGCTAATCAATTACAACGCGTGTAACGAGTTATTATGGAAGATATACTGAACAGTTATTTATATTTATGGGAACCGACGGCGGACTCTGACATTTTCCACACTATGATGTACCACTTAAAAACTACAATTTGGTATCTTGAGAAAATCGATATACATATTCATTGACTCTCAATTCTGTGAGAGTATTATTTTCATGCCCGAAGAGTCTGCTTTAGAATGTAACAAGCACAAATTTAAACAATTAAAATGTATGGTGATTTTATCTACCTCGACAGGTAGGTAGGATCTCGGAAACAAAGGATGTGTTGGTGACTATATCTCCGCTCGTCGCATTTGGAATACCCCTTGCATGCACTTAAACGGGTCAGCATAATCTTTAATCTGCATAACGTCTGTACTCCCCCCTTTCCTTCGTACAACGCAATTCGCTTATTTGAGCGACAAGTTCTCGGAGTGAAATTTGTGGCACTAAATCTCAAAAACATGACTTCTACGAATAAAATAATTGAGCTTTCCTCGCTTATCGCGAGGGAAACGGCGTTAATAAATGACTTCCTCGTCAGAAACAAGTTGCCTACCCCGTCGCTGGACGCCAATGCCCTACAGTCCATACCTATTCCAGACAGTGCCACAAATATCAAGGCGGCGAGGGTCGCGGTGATCGAAGCCTGTTCGGAGTTAGAGGCACTTATGACTGGCCCGAAAGAGCTACTGAAATTCAAAGTTAATTCGTCACGGTCTATTCATGATGAACTTTAGCTAATGGGTTGTTGCAGTGGACTGCCTACGCCAGCGTGAAAGCGATCCTTCGCTTCAAGCTGGACCAATCCTTCCCTACGGAGGAGTCTACCTCGTTTGAGGCCATGTCTAAGTTCTCAGGTCTTAGCGTCATGAATGTTCGACGCATCGTTAGGCATGCTATCATCAACCATCATTTCTTCCAAGAGAATACGCCTGGGGTCATCACGCATTCTGCCCTGACAACTTCTCTAGCTAGTGACGAGGGAATGCGCAATTCCCTCATCGTTGAGCTAGACGAATTTTGGCCGGCGGGAGTCAAGGTAAGGCCGATTAAGGAACTTAAAGCCGGTGTGCTGACGCAAGTAGATGGCAGATGCTCTAGAAAAGTGGCCAAGCTCAGAAGAGAACAATGAGACAGTAGGCTATGTCCTCTAAATCCTGCTCTTGTGATATAGCACCAACTGACAGTATCTCAGGGTTTCGCCCTCGCTAACAACAGCAACAAAAGCATGTACGACATCCTTGCTGAATATCCCGAACGTGGAGAGAGGTTCGGACGGTACTTCTCTCAACCCGGCAACACAGATGATGGGATTTTTGGCAATTACCCCTGGGCAGAAAAGACGACTATGGTAGACGTCGGAGGGTCACACGGTAGTGTTGCCATCGGCATCGCTGAACGGTACCCGAATATGAAATGCTTCGTACAGGATCTCCCAGACACAGTCGCGGAAGGAGCATCGCGACTGCCCGCTGAACTTCGAGATAGGGTCACCTTCATGGCACAGTGAGTTAACTTACTCCGCTTGAGTTACCGGCATATTGATCATCGATGCTGCAGTGATTTCCTCACCGAGCAGCCACTAAGTGTGGACGTGTACTTTTTCCGATCCATTTTTCACAATTGGGCGGATAAGTATTGCATCAAGATTCTTCAAAATCTTGTGCCTGCGCTCAAACCAGGCGCAAGAGTCGTAATTCACGAGCGTATCCTTCCTGGTCTCGAGAACCTAACTACGGCAGACGCCCGAAGAGCGATGTAAGTTTTTCGATGCATCTATTATTGAATGACCTAGGTATGAGCCAATTCAGCTTACCAATCATTCGTTCAACAGCAATCTGGACGTAGGAATGTTGCAGCTCTTGAACGCGCAGCAACGTGAGATGCACGAGTGGCCTGAACTATTTCGCCGGGCGGATTCTCGGTATCATTATTTGGGTGCCCGCCAACCCGCTGGTGCTATGCGATGGATCATCGAAGCTGAGTGGCAGGGATGAGAGAGTGCTGTAAGCTGCCTGAAGGATTCAGCAGTCAGCCTTAGCGGTAGGTACGTGAAGGGCCCCCACTCGGCGCCTGGAATTGACGCGTAGGGGGTACCGTACGTTACAATGAGACCCCTAAACGGGATAGGATTGGCTCTGTTCTATTTTGTAATGCACACCGGTCCTCCTGTTAGTGTTGCAACGGCGGACCAAGTCCGAGAAACCGCCAAAGTGAGAATTCAATACAATTGTTGCTTCCGAAGGCTCCTTAGAAGACGATTCAACTTGCCGGCCTACGGCCATGTAGAACTGTAATCCAACATCACATCTCACCCACGCCTACTTCCGGACTGCCGGTAAGGCTTCAAGCCTATCTCTTCCCACATTACTACATTCTCTCCGTGCTATGAGCAACATGCCTCACGATTATCCATACGCAACCGTGGATCAGAACGAGGATGTTCATGCCAACGATCCAGCCGACGAGATTTTGATATCCGAAGAGAAACATCATCTGCGTCGGAAAACAGGTGCATTTTGCCCTAGTTTGACATAGTTTCTCATTTTCTGGCGGCCTGCTCTTCCTGTCATACCGTGCATTTGCAAACACTCCTCAGCTGGTCAGATACTGTTCCCATTCCTCCTTAACGTAAGAATCTATATCGGTATAACTGGCATGATGAATCCATACGAATCTGACCCTGACAAAATACCTGAAGACGATCTGTACGCAGATGTACCTTTATATGGCAGATACTTCCCCCGCCCCACCGACTTCAAACCTGATGCGAAGCATATCAATAGCACGACGCCAGAGTCCCTCAATTACTGGTCCACGGTGCTTGCACAATGCACGGAACTGAACAGGATTTATGAAAATGATGAAGGAGGGCGCGATGTCTTTGCGCTTGGAAGCGTAATCATTAAGTCGAGTCACTTGAAGGTAATTCCCGAGGGCCGGCGATCTTACCGCGACTACTCATACGCCGATGCAAACGAAGTGGAGGCAGTTCGCCTTGCAAAAAAGGTGTTAGATGACATCAAAGTTCCCCAGGTCTATTTCTCTGCTAAGGTATACTCGACTGCGCTCTTTAATTATATATTTAATTTGTCCCTAATGTTTGCCGACAGATCAACGAACGGGATGTATTTGTACAAGAGAGAATTCCCGGTGTCGGCCTCAACGTAGCTTGGCAATACATCTCACAGTCTCAGAAAGCCTCCTTCAAGGAACAAGCACGGCAAATGCTACAGAAGCTGCGCACTATTACTCCTCCAAGTGAGATCAGTTGTCGATCCTACATCATTTCGGATCCGGACCCTGTACATCATCGCGGTATACAACAAGTTGAGAAAGACATGATTTTTACGGATAACAAGAAAGACCCCGATCTTAGATTTATGCATAATGATGTTTCGCGGTCAAACTGCATTGTTGATAATGACAAGATCGTTGGGCTTGTCGACTGGGAAATGGCTGGGTTTTTTTGGCTGGAAAACTGCAGCAAGCATTCACGTTCGAATTCGATCCCCGAAGCGTGAGAATTACGCTTCGCTGAATCTGCCTGAGGAATTCCTGGACGACATCCTCTTCTGGAACGATTTATATGATGTGGAATAATTGTGCCTAAGAAATCGAAGAATTCATTTTCTCTTGACTCATCTTAAGGAAACTAGATCGAGCTCGATTCCCCAATTCGTGATAATTCCCGTAACAGAATAAGATCCAGGTACATATTTAGCAGAAGATCTCGGGATCTAAGAGTGATAAACGCCAAGACCACGACAGATCTCGGAGGTATTAAAGCCCCGCCGAAGCTCTATTGGCAAGACAGTATACATAACTATTAGAGCCCAAGAGGTGGAACTGCTGCGACGAAACATATATCAGTACAATGGAAAAAGGTGAAACGGCACAACAACAACGCGTGCTTCCTACGTAGAGTTAGTGACCTACCTAGAGACAATGACTAGCGACGTATAGTCCATGACCTACATACAGTCAGTGTAATGGAGTGTGTGTTTCGTACAGTTGACCACCAAGCCGGGAAATCTATTGGCAGTGAACACTGAATGAAGACTTGAAAGTCATTGATCTTTGTCATTTCATGTATCTAATGCATTTTGTTGGGGTTTGCTATTCTTTTATGTGGCGTCGTTAGTCAATGCCTTGGGTATGTTAAATCTTGCGTCGCTATCATCGCCAATTCAATTCGTGCCATGCCCTCCCTTCTTCGTTTGATGGTGAGTAACCCAGTACTCTAGTCAGAAGTTCCCTTCAGTCAAACTTTGAAATGGGTTAGTAGTGTATATCGATGGATTCTCGGCGGGCCGGGGGATCTTATGTGGGAACTTACAGGTGTTAAGAAGGATTCAGCTACGAATCGTGCTCGTGCATTCAACTAGTTGCCATTAGTACACGCCGTGGCGAAGGGGCTGCTGTTTGAACAACATACGAATAGCTTCATTTCTGAGATCTCCTTGTCTACTTCCTCCATAAATTGGATGATGAAATCCACCAACTTATGCTTCAACATCTCCTCGGTGTGGAAGTTTGTGATTAAAAAGGAGATGTCGTAACCCTATTCATGTCGGTTAGCCATATCCAACATGACTTGAAACTCCACCAATGGCACCTATCATACCTTGATCGGTTTCCTCCTGAGAATGAAGAAAGCCTCGGCTCGCTGGGTGAGGAAACGGGTAAACTTGTGGACTAGGATGTTCTCGATCTCGTCTGCCTGCTTGATCTTGATGCTGATTCGCACACTGTTGACGCTCGGCTCGATCAGGACTTTCTCGTTCTCATTGCGGGCAATCACTAAGGGATTGAGGAGGACCTCGGGGGACGTCTGGGCTTCGATCTCGGGAACATTGTGTCGTTCGGAGGTCTGGGAGGCGAAGTTGGAAAGGCAGAGGGCGGCGGTCAGGGAACTCCGTACGCATTGGAGGTACGGGCGAAGAGATTGAGACTGAAATTTCAGGTTAGCATTGATAAATAAGTGAAGAACCAAGTGTAGGACATACCATGGTGTTAAGAGTGGTTGACCTCCTGACACGATCTGCTGTATAAGGGAGTGTGGGGTGAAGCAATCCGCAGCCTGATAGCGAGGTTCGTCAAGTTCCAAGTTCCAAGTTCCAAATTCCGATGTGGGGCACAACAACCTTGTATCCGTTACTTACGTAATACATGTGGCTTGACAGCTTAAACACCCCTCCAACCAGGTCCCCACTTCAGATGAAACCGCCACCATTAAAACGCGGAAGGGTATCGATAAGTTAGGGTGACGCACTTACGAGTTTGCCTTGTAGCAAATTCACCTTCGTCATATCTCCATAAGAAGCTCTTCGTTTTCTACTTGTTGACCAACTTTCTCTATCCACAATATTGTAAGGGATACATACATACTGCTAGCGCCATTTGTCAAAATGGCGACAATACCAAGTGAGTGACTACCTCTAAACCTCCAAAGCTTTAGAGAGTCACCCCGCTAACCTACCTCGTCCGATATAGTCGTCGTCAAGCACCAGGGCACCAAGTACGATGTCGAGGTGGATCCCGATTCCACCGGCGAGATCTTCAAGTTTCAGCTGTACAGCCTCACCGGCGTAGAGCCCGAGCGTCAGAAGATCCTGATCAAGGGTGGCCAGCTGAAGGACGATGCCCAAATGAACAAGTTCGGCTTCAAGCCCGGTCAATCCATAATGATGCTGGGAACGCCGGGAAAGGATGGCAAGGAAATCCTTGCTCGCCCGACGGAGGCTATCAAATTCGTCGAAGACATGACGGAAGCCGAGGCGGCGCAGCAGGAGGGAGCTACACCGGCGGGCCTGACCAACCTGGGCAATACGTGCTATCTCAACTCCACGCTGCAGGCCTTACGTGCTATCCCAGAGCTGCAGAATGCTCTAACAAAGTACGAGCCACAGGGTGCCGCTGTTGCTGGTGGATTGCCTCAACTTGACTTGACGAAACAGCTTCGTGATCTTTACAAGAACATGTCGGAAACCCAGGAAGCATACATTCCTCACGTATTTCTCACCTCGTTACGAACCGCTTTTCCCCAATTCGCCGAGCGGTCACGGACCGGTCACGGCTTTGCCCAGCAGGACGCCGAGGAAGCATGGTCTCAAATTGTGACCCAAGTGCGGCAGAAACTGCACGTGAAGGATGCCCCCGAAACTTCCGAGGTCTCCTTCATTGACAAGTACATGTCGGGAGAGTTCACATCCGAACTCGAGTGCGATGAGCCTGCAGCCCGTGAAGGCGGAGAGAAGCCGGTGGTTTCGAAGGAGACTTTCCTGAAGCTCAACTGCCATATCGATGGTAGCACAAATCATCTAACAGATGGCATCAAGAACGGTCTAAGCGAGAAATTGGAGAAGCGATCTGAAGTTCTCGGCCGGGATGCAGTGTACACCAAGACCTCCAAGATCTCGCGGCTGCCCAAGTATCTAACGGTGCACTTCGTCCGCTTCTTTTGGAAGCGAGAAACCCAGAAGAAGGCCAAGATCATGCGAAAAGTCACCTTCCCCCACGAGTTGGATCTTGTCGAGTTCTGCAACGACAAGCTGAAGGGTGCACTTGTTCCGGTTAGAGACAAGGTCCGCGAAGTTCGAAAGGACGAGGAAGACATTGAGCGTGCGCGCAAACGCCGTAAGAGAAACCTAGCTGGCGAGGATTATGCTGAAGTTCCTCTCGGTGGAAAGAGTGCGAAGAACGATAAGAAGAAGGAAGATGCTAAGAAAGCTGGTACCTCGGCGGACGGCGACGTGGAGATGACCGAGACGTACAAAACGGATGCCGAGATCGACGCAGAACGTGATGCAGCCCTTCTTCAAGCCAAAAAGGAGCTTAATGCTCTCATCGACCAGGATCTGGCCAAGGACGATGGCGCCAACCAGTCAGGATTGTACGAGTTGAGAGGAGTTGTTACGCACCAGGGTGCTAGCGCAGACAGCGGTCACTACACGGCCTACGTCAAGAAGACCGCCCCCGTCGACGCTAAGACAGGCAAGCGAAAGGATGAGGACGGCAAGTGGTGGTGGTTCAACGACGACAAGGTAACGGAAGTCACCTCGGACAAGATCGAGGCGTTGGCCGGAGGTGGTGAGTCTCACTCGGCTCTCATCCTGCTCTACCGCGCCATCGCCTTGCCTTCCGCTGAGGGCACGATGGATTGAATATGAGGTAACGAAGACATGACATCGCGTGTGGCGTTTTAAGTGCATGGCAAGTTGGGATGAATGGATGGATGGAGGGGAGTGATTGGCATTAGAGTCACGTTCACTTGTTAGGTCAGGGAACGAGTCGGAAAAGGAGATGTCATGTCAAAAACTGGCCGAGTTCCAATTTTAACCACATTAATTTTTTACATATTCTCTTCTCGTGCCAAGTGCTCACTCATCGCACATGTCTATTGTACACGTACAGTGGTGTCGTATGTAGTCGTTGGTGTATCTACTTACCATCCCCATGATACTTGGAGGAACCTCGTGTCCCTTACCCTACATTTTTGGACTCCTTGTTGCCTCAATGACAAATGCGTATGGATACTAATTAGTGAGAGGGTGCTCTAGCCGTCTTTTACACGTAGGCGCCCTTCATAGCCACTGCACCCCTCGACCAGTATCGAGGTAGAATCCAAACAGCCGACATAGCTTTAGACGATTCCCTTGTGTGCGTAGTAAGTCGAACAACTCTACCCGTCGTATGATCAAGACGAGTCAGCACGTCCTGCCGCTGAGCGTGATTCCTCTTGCCGCACCCCACCATTCTCAATCCTCGATCCTCAAACGTGTAGGCTCATTTCTTAGCGCTGTCCCCCTCCGCCTCCTGCGCCCTCATCCTCTCCCGCAGCTCCCCGAGCTTCTTCTCCAGCGGCCGCCTCTCGCGGACCAGCGCGTCGCGCCGCTCCTGCAGCCCGCGCACGCGGTCCTCCGCCGGCAGCTCCACGATGCGCTGCCGCTCCTGCCGGTAGTCCTGCCGCGTCTTCAGCCCCGCGCCGTAGATCGCCCCCACGAACGTCACGGCCGCGAACGCGCCCGTCCAGATCACGCGCTTGAGGTTCACGCCCGAAGGCGCGGCGGCACCGGCGCCGGGGATTTTGGGCGGCGGTGTGGGCGCGGCGCCCCGTTGGATGCGCCGCGCTGGGCGGCCTGGGGATGGGGATGGAGGCTTCGGCGGTGGGGGGCGGGATGCCATTGTTATCGAGGTATCGACGCGGGCGTTTTTGCTTGTTGCTCTATCCCCGGTACCTCCTCCAGAAATGCTGGCTCGCCTGTTTCTGCTTCTTCCTTACGACCCGCCGGTATGCGTCATCGGGTGGCGGCACTTCCTCTAAGCTGCTGCTGTTGCTCCCGCTGCTCCCGCGATTGGTGCTGTCGAACTAGCTGGAGGGGCTGATCGGACGAATAATCATTAGTCTAGGGCGGATGATGGCGGGCTTGGGTAGTTCGGGAAGTCGAAGTTGCACCTCGTCGTAGATACGTCGTTTGGTAGTCGCAGTCGTAGTCGCAGTCGTAGTCGCAGTGGTGAAAATTGGAGGTCGTCGATTGGCGGCGGATGCGGGTAAGGCTTGGAGCTCGAGCTTCCGCGGCGAAAAAAGTCGGCGCCGCTGGGCCCGCCGCTGCCGGCCTCCTCGTGGGTTCTATTAGTAGGGGAACCAATGGCGGGCGGAGACAGGGATATATGTACGAAGTAGGTGGTGCCCTTAGTAAGCCGAGACGCCCCTAGCAGAGGTACTCCGACGTCATTGATTACTTATCAGCGCTTACACGCATCTTTGCTTTTCGTTACACCCAACCCAACGTCTTAGCATTCCGAATCGTCCGTCAAGGCGTTCGGGAACTCGGGAGCCTTTAGCTATAAAGGTATTATATATTTCACCTGCAACGTTTTTTCTCTGTCATTTAAGCTCATTTTAGAGTGCTTTGAAGCTGTTTATATACGATCCTAGCGCCATCCGCAGCTTACTGAGCGGAATATCAGCACTACGCTTCTCACTGCAGCATCTGTTCAGATCTAGCGAAAGCCTCAGTTCAACTCTTAAGTCGGTGCCAAGCCCTCTAAGGAGTATTTAACCTTCATTTCCGCGGGAGTCGTGAGGTGAACCTTGATTGCTATTGGTTGTCCCTGGTAATCTTTCTGCAACCGAGACCTTAAATCCGCCATAGGTTGCATATCTCTACCTTGACGGCATCAGCAGCTACGAGGTATTGACTTTGTCACACTCCAAGTCCTGTTCAGTATAGTCGTCATTGGAAGGTTGGAAGGTAGACTTGCCGACTGCGCAGAATGACAACGCCTCGTGTGTTTCTCGTCCGTCACGGCGAGACGGAATGGTCTCTTAGCGGCAAGCATACCGGTGTAACCGATATTCCATTAACGGCCAATGGTGAAAAGCGTGTTAAAGCGACGGGTCGGGCGCTGGTAGGGGATGACCGATTGATCGTGCCAAAGCAGCTTGCACATATGTAAGTTCACATTCAGTTATGTATCAGTCAAAGTACCTCACTTGAAACTCTTGTGTATCAGCACCTTAGGGGTTCATTGATGGGGTGGAAAACTTTGGATCAACCTATCACCGTAAAATGTGGTATGACTTGGCATAGCTCTTATGCCTAGTTGAAAGGCATTTCTCACGAGTTTCTGTCCCGTTCTAGGGCACCTGGTATTCAACCAATTCTCCCTTGTTGTCCATCCCCAAGAAGCCCGTGTATTCTATCTTATGTCCTTCGTTTAAGTGATGTAAATAGCTCTGTGGCCAAGCGAAAGCTTCTCTAGACCGAAGAAAAACGAAGACTGCGGGCCTAGCTCGTCAAGGATTTACTATCAGCACATTCTAGTAACTATACTAACTATATCTCGTCCTAGATATGTATCGCCGCGGAAGCGAGCGCAGCGCACTTTTGAGTTGCTCAACCTTGGCATCTCAGATCCATTACCTTGGAAAGACTGGGGCGAAAAACTGCCAGATCTACCTCACAACTGTGACGCTCGGGTCGAGGTCACAGAGGACATCCGTGAGTGGGACTACGGTGACTATGAGGGAATCACCAGCCCTGAGATCAGAGAGATCCGTGCCAAGCAGGGTTTGCCGCCGAAGTGGGATATCTGGACCGATGGATGTGTTGGTGGAGAGTGAGTTATCAGTTCCCCCTTTATTGGTCGTTCGCATTGGTCTCTGTTATAGAGAGGCTGTGTAACCTTATTAATGGCATTCCCCAAGTGAAGTGAAGAATACTGATAAATTCTATAGAAACCCTGAAGATGTCATGGAACGCCTCGACCGTCTGGTCAATGAGATTCGACAAAAGTGGCATGCTCCTATAACCGGCAAGCCAAAGTCAGAGTATACTCCACCCGGGGACGTCTTAATTGTTGCGCACGGACACATTCTTCGAGCTTTCGCTATGAGATGGGTTGGGAAGAAGTTTTCAGAAGGTCCAGCATTCTTACTTGAGGCTGGCGGTGTTGGGACTTTAAGGTGAGTGGCTTTTTTCTAAGCTGAGTTTACATTGAAGATACTAGTCTCGTCACTATAGGCTCTCTAGCCCTTGTTGTGACCACGATGCTGACAGTAAGATTACCTAAAATAGTTATGAACATCACAACGTCGAGGAGCCCGCTATACTGCTTGGTGGTGCTTTCGTGGTCAGCCCTTAGAAAGGAGGAACCTGTTCGGTTAGGGCTGTAAGGAGTCAATTTATGATGGGATATAATTTATACTTGCTAGGTAGGCCTTCTTAGCCATAGATACTAAATATAGACACATTGGAACAGAATTTTCGTTGTGTACGAAAACTTCAGACCAATACCAAATTCTGAAGCTACCTCGCGAGCCTGACAGCTAATAGATTAAACAGATGGCCCATGTCGCCCAAGGCTATAATGTCAGGTCCAAACAGGGAATTATTGACTTGTTAGGGTTACGGTATGGTTAGCCCCTAAACATGGTAAATTCTTCGAAGTATTGGTTGATATTGTGTCGTAGGTGTCTCACGGCTTGTTGCGGTAGCAGTCTTTGGCAAGAGCAAGAACATGTCAAGGCGTCCGCCATCTGCGACCTGCCTAGAGTCCCACAACTATAACCAGCCTCCAAACTAAGAAGGGCTATACCTCGCAATAAGACATATTACCTTATTTCGGATTGTTTGCCCACGATTTCTTGAAAATTGAGTGCAGAGGTAATAAACCCCCCGCGAGGTTTACCGACCGGGGTCTTCATGTGCCACCACGCCACAGGGGGCCAACGGTAGAGATGCTCCAGTCAACAATCCTCTTGTTACTATGGGATATATGCCGTTTGGGGGTGGTAGAGTGTAGGCGCGGGCTACTCGTCGCTAGACACAGTAGTGTAGCTTTTCGGGTCAACTAATCAATCGCAGGTGCACCATGATTTCAGGGCAGACCTGCCATCGTACTGTTCCAGATTTGCGATTACGTTATTATGCAAAACGTCAAGAGGTTGCGGAGAGTGCTTTTCATCGTTCTCTGGACTTATAATCCACACATCCGATATTGATACTTCGCGTATCTCTATGGGTTTCCATCGCGTGTAATATTGTCCGCAACAGCCGTTAAGTGACTACATACTCTAGTGCCATCTTGCTTAGATTATCAAGGGCAGTGTGTAGGGACCACCCACAGGCTGTCGGTAACCTACCAGCTAGGAGTTCATGTATATAAAAGGGACTTACGGCCCCTACAGCCTTGGGGGGGGGGATCGGGCATATTTCCTAAACGTACCTAACCTACAACCAACTGTCTACCAGCGAACCCCTATCTACCGTCTATCACTCTACACCCCAACTACCTTCAAGGCCTCCCCCTTTCCCTGACAATGAACTTGGGGTTTTATATGTGCTTCAGAAATAGAGATAGGAAGGAGAATACGCAGGTACACAACCCCAGCTAAGATTCCCATCTCGATTCTGGAAGTTTAGATCATTTACCAAGATGTTAGGACGGTATATATTTATCTACGTACGTTTCTCAACGATTAACTCTTGATTCGTTACCCGACAGACGCCCCTTTCTGAGGTTGGAACGATGAAATCTGACAGTTGCAGGGTCATACGAACCTTATGCTATATGTGGTTAATGCCGGTTCAAGATATGCGGGCTACAAGAGGAAGCTTCTTTAGCTACGTGCATGAACATAAATTATTAAGATTCCTTGTTCGCTCGAACCATACAGATATATCTAGGATCATTTACTAAGGTATTAGGAGTCGAGAGACTATCTACCTAGGTATACTGTAGGTGAAAATACTAGTACTAATGCAGGCGATACGATCTTCAAGTGTCATGTTGTAGGTGAACTAGATGCTCCCAGAAGGCAGAATAGACGTACATAGCTACTAACTCTCTGCTCACGATTGCGTTACTCGTCACTATCTTCGTAGTCTCATCACTTACCGAAGTAGGAGGTATGTGAAGAAGTGCTTCCTCAAAATTATTAATACATTCACGTACCCTTTATCAAGCAGCCGTAGTATACCTGTAAACGGCCAGCAGGACATATAGGCTGCTTACCTATATGAACCAGACCAGTAACCCACCGACGAGCTAGAGCCACAAGACGATATTTTATCCTTATTAGAGTATATAATAGTCATGCCGCGATATCAGCATCGTCATGGGCAATGCGCGGTGATACATACGAAGCTTGTGATATGGAGACATGTTCGATTCCTAGGGTTCGTGGGAAGATAATATAGATCTGAGAGGCAGGGATGCTGGTCGAATAATCGTATCCAGCGCGAAAAAGGATAGCAGTATGGAACATCAATACACGATTGGTTGTGGCAGATCAAACTTGGCTCGCGTAGCTTGGAAACTTGCCAGGAGGATGGTTTCTAGTATGCCTTTCTTGAGAAGCTTCCTCGAAGGCTTCAATCCCGCCCCTGGCGTCTGAATAAATCAGTAACGCTATACTGAAATCGAAAAGGCAAATGAAATATAGGGAGAAACAACGTGAAGTAAACGTAGGGGCAATATGGGGAGAGTGCCCGCACAGTCGTTCGCTATTCCATGTGGAGAATAGCATATAAAAAGCAAGACGGGTTCGTCACAAGACAATATCAGCCATTATATTAGCAGTCATAAAAGCATATGATGTTCCATTTTGCAAACGATGTTGTGTTTGTTTCGGACTATCTTTCCGGAGTATATGTCGACAGGAGTTCTCCCCTGGGTCCAGGGATTCAAAACTCCTCGGAAGTAACGCCAGTCTCTTGTAACGCAATATACCTGGTTACGGTAACGAAGAAAATAATCCTTGTTCTGTACTCCAATTCCCTTCGTCGGCTCTTGTAGGCTACATCCTCCACTAGAAGAGATCTATATGCACCTCCTGCCTCGAGGGATGTCCAATAAGGAAGATGTGTTTTCGGAAGGGGCAATGATCGTAGCTTGTCAGAGTCGATTTAACCATTATTGATGTGCAACGTGAGCAGTGGAGGATGGATCTAGTTCGAGGGCTGTGGATTCCAGCTGTATTTGCGTGGTTCGAAACAAGCTCAACATGTGTAAGTTTCGTTCGATGTCGAGTTCAATCCACGATCGTATATGGTCGAAGAGCGTGCAGCATCAGCGGAGGGCTTCCGTTGTATCTAACGATCTATACTACCCGTGTTAATAGAAAGCGGATTTAAGAGCAAGGCTGGTGGACAATGCATTGCCAGTGCTATCTCAGAACGAAGCAGAGGAAATAGAGCATTGAATCAGGCTAAACTCGCTGACTCGAATTGAATGGCAGTAAGGAGGGATGTGTAATACTCTTGGCTGTGAAGTCTGTTAAGCGCATATGGGTTAGTCTAGCATCTTAAATAATTACAGACCACATACCTAGGTACGTGTACCTTTGCGAAGAACATGTGCTCGTACATTTTAAGTATTCAAATTATTAGATGATATTTCTTAATATGATCAATCAGAACGAAAAGACTTTAATGCAACATCGGCGGCGCATTATAATCGAACCGCACCGAGGAACGTATCGCTCGTCATCGTTCAACGAATGGCATCTTCCATCGACCCCTAATGGTGTGTACAATGAAGTTGATAGTATATTTTCGAATTTCGCTACATGAGTAATACCGTATGTTATCTGACTAATTGTATGGCAATTCGTATCCCTTTCGCATTGTTATTGGTTTCTACTGTACATTCGTAGAACAAGTAGCTTGCTGAAGAAAGGACGTCGGCTTTTTGTGCGGAGGCGCAGGTATCATCGTCTTCACTTTCTCCTTGACGGACGAATTCCGGCAATATGATGGCATCTTCCTGTGTCCTTTCAGTGAGTTCAGCGGGCCATCGTTGTTTACGAATCGCGCGGCTTCGGCTTGGGTAGGGTTGTTACTCGTGGATGTTATAAAAGGGGCGGATACCGATCCACGACGGACCATTCTTAGACGCCATCGTTTCTTCTATTGGGTTGATTTTGAGATGGGAACAAATTATTTGAATTTAGATCAGGACGCGTAGACGTGGAAGCGCTCGATAACGGTTAGCTATCGACCAAGGTTAGGTCGAACCAAGTTAACACGCGTCTAGTCGATCAGCACGGCATTACGTTTTGAAACACTAGAGCATCTCGGTACATGTAGGCTCTGGACTACCAAGATTTCGTGTATCTATATGGGACTACGGTATCTTCTAGACTCTATTCTATTCCTCATCTGTGTATATTATATTGCTAATAAGTTACGGCAGTAAGTAGGTAGTTCAACGGTTCAATAGATGTTTGTGTCATAATCCACTTTGGAAACACGCCGCTTGACACTAGCACGTAGCAACCCTCAAGCCATACAAACATGCCGTGAGCTAACAGGGAGAAAACACACTTAGTCATCCAGGGAATACCTGGGTACAAAATTTGCCCTTCCTTGTCCGGCCTAGGATAATACCGCCTTGTTGGTTTCGACGCGCAGTGGCTACCTAGATAGATATTTCTCCCGCAGGCTGCAAGATCAATGGCCACCCTTGCCTTACAGGCTACCCGCCTCGCCTCGTTCTCGCCTATCGCCCACAGCCCCTAGTCAAAGTTCCTAGTCAACGTTCCAGGTTCATTATAGGAGGACAATTAGCAGAATAAACATTCCGAAAACGATGGAGAAACAAACGCAAGGAGAGTTTCGGTACGGTACGGTACGTGGCGTCATCCGCAAGCGTCCCACCATGCCTTAGGTTTTCCGCCGAATTCTTAATCCCTTTTCTAGTGTTGAGCAACCTTTAAGGGGTCCTAACTAGTTGATAAACTGTGGGTGTGTTAGACTCTAGTCTCCTCTTATGGTGATGGCTTCGTTGCTTCACCTATTTTTGGTGCCACAACTAGGGGGGGAAGGAAGGGGGCTATGCTTCTAAGAACTGTGCAGTAGTATGGAGGTGTCATGCAATCCTCTACAAGCAAATTCCAAATCCCCCAAGTACACCCCTAAATACATTATGGTAACTGCGGCAAGGGGATTCATGACACTACCTACATGTACATACATACATAACAACATTGGCGGGAGGATCGATATTTGTTCGCATCCAACAATTGAGGACCATGCTGAACGCGAGGGGGGCTTCTTCTTCTTAATTCTGACCATTGTTACTCGGTAAGAACTGTACGAACCTCCAACGCCACTCACTGATCCAACCAACAAGTCGCAATTTAAAAAAAATAAATAATGTAATGTCTTGGTAGTACGAAGCATCTACATACATACCTAGGTAGGTAGCTACCGATTAGCTAGCTCGTGACTATCTCGGCTTAACTAACCGCTAGTTGGCACCCCCCGTCTGCCAGTTCATGATTCAGGGTAGTGAGGCAGTTAGTTACTCGGGATCTCGCGACGCTAGCTAGCAATATTTTATGTCACGGGTCCTACTTCGTAATAGGCTAGCCGTGGGTTTTTCTTGTTGTATGTGTGTGCTGTATGTGTGTGTGTTGGTAGCTCTTACACCCCCTAACCTACTCCAACCGCTTATATTACTATGCTATATTATTACTTGATTACCTGTATGTCCTCTCACTACACCGCATATCTCACCTATAGCTTTAGTAGCCAGCGGCCAATCTATCTGCCTCCGTGTATTCTCTCGGTAGAGATTGGTCGGACTCAGGATATGCCTAACCTTGTACGGGGAACCCGGCTCTGGAGTTTTCACCCCCTCCTTCGCCTAGGCCTCAGGAATGCCAATGCATGGTCACGACGGCGCCGGCGTATGCGTGTAATTGTCGCTAAGCTTCCCAGAACACAACGGCGACTAGGATACCGCTGCCAACTTCAAATTAGCATCGAATTGTCCGCCGGATCTTATTCCGCAACCATGGCACCAGTGGTACAGTAACATTCATGGGTAGAATTGCCAACAAATTCCAGCCCTTTCTTATCACACAACCTTGGCTGTGGTATCCACCTAACAGGGTCCACCGCCTCTAGCTCTGACAGGAGTGTTTTGTCATTACATAGGTCCCTTATGCTTTTCACATCACCACCAGAGAGCATGGTATCCCCTCAATGTCTGACAGCGCTGCCTTTCTGCCCCGTCTCTGAGACCCCTCAAAATGTCACCGCTACTTACATAGATGGATAGAGCAAGATCTACATCACCCTCGAGTATAGTGTCATGTTTTTGTGAGTACAAATGCACTGCTGGGAACTTCGTTTTTCTTTTTTTCTTTATTCTAAAGGCAAATAGAGCAAGGCCCACATCCTTGTTCAAGACTATGGTCGACCCGAGCTTTAGAGATAATACAGTAGAAGATACTTCGAAAGATAGATGTAATAGAACCAGAGCAACCGCCAGTAATCGACTTTGTGCCGTGAGGCAAACCAATCTTCTTATCCCCCTCCCATTTTCGACTTCGACTAGATGTCTTTTTAAGAATTAAAGGCATACGCAGAACCGCTGTAAAAAGCAAATAGACAATATGCTATGATCGGGTTTGTCGCCAAACTAGTAGTGTTCTAAAATAGTAATCTTCCGAGCGGCCCAACCACCACATGTTCGTGCTCGTCCGCTTTGTACGCCCTCGACTCGTAGCCGCCGCCCCGATGAGTGAAATGCAAATGCCGCCTGTAATTTCTTCAACTCGTAAAGTGGAAATCGATTAGAACGCCGACATCTCGGCGCTATCTGTAGTGTATCCGGCCGTTCGATCGAGCCGCCAGCAGCCATCGAATTTTCCATCATTTTCCTAGGTCGCCCTCGATAGGAATACCGATTTTCTCGGCCTCGAGTGCCTGTTGTAGATAACCAGTTTATGTATGTCCTTACTACGATCGCCGATTCAAACGACCCAGCATATTCTTGTCAATGTCATTGTTGGAAGTAGGACCGGAACCCATTATGTTCTCCAGGCTCATCACAGAACTCGCGGTATTGGGCCCTGCTGGAGCGCCAGATGGGCTCCCTCTCGGTGGGGGCGTCCTGTTATCGTAACCAGCAAATGGAGCCGGCTGGGGGGTTAATTGGGGTAGCGGTTGCAGATGGCTTGGGCTGCCACTGGAAGAAGGAGAACGCCGCCGCGGATTGTCGTCGGGAAAAGTGCTCGGAGGTGGTAGACGCACACCATGCTCATCATCCGAGGGCCTCGTCCTCCGCCTGCTTGGTTCAGACGACCTATCTTCCGAAAAAGAGGCGTACGACCCCGTTGGTGATGGTAGTGGCTGCTCGTATTGCGCATTCGTGGGTGGATAGCTACTAGCCGGACCAAGATTCGACGGGCCTGCAAGCGGCTGTCCATATGCCCCAAACAACTGAGTACCCGGCGGAATACCGTTTGGCAATGCCGAAACGGGAACAAAAGCCGTAGACGACGATGAGGATACGGGTTGAAAAACACATTCTTGGTTCATCTTAATGCAGTTTGTACATTTCCCCCCCGGAGAATTTTGATAGCCACTGCAACGAATCTGGATTTTGTTAGCCCCTTCAAATAATTCCTTAGATATGCCAGTTCGTGTGATTTGGCCTCACCTTTCTTCTTCTGCAATATCTACAAGCAATCGAGGTTCGTTGTCGAGGAGCAGATTGTTGCATCACAGTAGCGCCTCCATGCCCACCTCTTGCATACTCGGGAGGATATACGCCGGGGCCGCCGCGGTCTGCCCGATACGTGAACTCGTACGGATTCGGTCCGGTAGTGTAACCTCCAAAGTACGGAGATGCTCTTGGATCTGGAGGATAATTTGCCCTTGGATCTGGGGTCGGTGCCTGGACTGGAGGAAGATAAGATGGGTGGCTAGAAACTGGTGGAGGATATGCGCTACCACTACTCGGCGGCGAGTAAGCGGTATTTGGGGGCGCATGAGCCGCATTAGGCGGAGGAGCATATCCATTAGAAGAGCTGGGCGAAGGACCGTAGCCACTGGCCCTTGGATCCCAACCTCTACCTCCAGGCGGGCTATAAGCACCGTGAGGATCTTGGATGGCTGGTAATCTAACCGTTCCTGCCGCCATTTGCGGTTGCGGTTGCGGTTGCGGTTGCGGTTGCGGTTGAGGTTGCGGTTGCTGTAGCGGTCGTGAATGATAGGGGATAGCCCTCGCACGTTCGTCTTCTTCACCGGGAACGGGCGGATATTGAGACTCGTCGATTTGCTCGTGCCTTAGCGGTTGTCCTCTACGTCGACGATCTTCTGCCATGCTACATTAAAAGACGCTGAAGGGCGCCAGTGGGAAAGTTCGAGAGCAGTAAGCCACGTAGTAGCTACGAAGATATGTGATTCTTTTTTTATAGTGAGGTCTGAAGGTGGCGTGTTTCGAAGTCTGTAGTCTAGAGTTCCTTGGCGATTTGGCGCTCTCTTTCAAATACACAATGTTCGAGACAACGCAACACAACCGACGATGACCATGTCAATTTTGAAAATTCAAGATTAATATGCCGTGGCTAACCTTGCGTCTAGGTTTTGTTACATTCGCATATACAGAACCTGATCTCTTGGAAGACTACCGGGGCTGTTGATGACGCATGCGACTGGGGAGGCTCGAAGTAGTATATTAAAAGGACGCCACCGATATTTATTTTAGAATAGCTGGTGAATTTGTAATAAGTGTTGAGAAAAGGGAAAGGAGAGTGAAGAAAAGAGATGCCAACCGCGCACAGGACGACGGCGCACGAATTTAGCTGGTGGAATGGCGGGGCCAACCGTGGAAGGGGAAGAACCTTAACGACACAGACGGCGGAGTCTGTAGTGCCGGGAGGAAGAGAAAGGGCCTGACTCTTCTATAATTCGGTTGCGGGATGACCCTTGGGGGCTATGCATAAGAATCTTGGAAAAGCCTAGCTAGCCCGTTAGCTGGAATGGACCCGAGTGAAATAGGAACTAGCCGGTGGTAAAAATAATAGGGACGGTTTTAGTAAAGGGAACGGAATGGATCGCGACGGGCCTAAACGAATACCAAGAACATATGCGTAGAAACCACCACCGTGCTCCGCCCATGAAGTTCCATTAGAACACCTATAGTATAGGATCTTGTGTGTGCGTTTTTTTTCCTTGGGTTCTTTTTTTGAAATACACAACATGACAACAACACAACTTTACACCAAACACAACAGCACTAACCTGCTAGAGACTATGCAGCTCATCAAGGTTAGGCAAGCAACCAGCCAACTAACAATAGCCAACAGCTAGATTTCCAAAGGTTCTAGGCTAGGAGGCTGATGTCTTATGGAGGCAATTTAGCTAGGTGTTGTAGGTAGTAGGTAAGGCGGGCAAGGCATTTAGGCCGTAGGTAGGGGTTAAATGGGCAACGATGACGGACAAGTGCTGGCAGTAGGTTGTGCGTATCTTGCATATAGGTAGGTATGTGTGTATGCCTAGCTACGTAGATGTTGGGGCCAGGGACAGGGACGACAACAGCTACATGTACGTATGCAGAGAGGTACAATAGACGCATAGGCAGTTCTGCAAAGCGGAGCAGGACCCGCAATGCAAGGATGAAGGGGATGGAAATGTGAGAATGGCAGACGGGGTACTGTCTGACTGCGGAGATGTTGGAAAGTGCCCAAGATAGTCCAAGTGACTTTGGTGTAAGTTGATTCGAGTCTTGTCGCCGCGCCCAACGCAGGACAGGCACTCGACCAAGAGAGACACATGGACCCATAAACACAGACCTGAAGGGACCCAGATATGATGGGTATGTATGATGTATTCTGAACGTACCTTTTTTCCCTCTCGAATGGGCTGACTAGAGCTAATGATGCCCTAGCGGCAGCGTTGCTTTCTGGGGTGGACTAATGAGAACGTTGATTCGTGCCGGTGGACCAATTTCAAAAAAGAACGGAACCCGATGGCGGATGAACTACTGCGGGTGGAGGATGGTAGTGGATGAGTTGGCGAAGGCGGGTGGCTCCCAGACCGAAAACAACTTCCTAGCATGAGCTATTGAGTCGCTAACCGAGTAAAGTGTCGTTTCTACCTGCGGAGTGGCTAGGGCGGCTTGGATGATCTCACTAACAGAAAGATAGTAGGTTTCATCCAGCACGGCTGCGGTCAAATGTGTTGGTAAGATTGGGTGCTGTACGAAAAGAAGGAATGGGATAGGAGGATGGAGTGGGATGAATGTGTGTGTGTGCCTCTGTGCCCACCGAAATAATAGATAATAACAATTGAAGAGCAAAGAACACAAAAAACAAAAAAAAAAACACAAATGAGTGATCTCGAGTTAGAAAACCTTCCCACCACACGGTCGCAACCTGACCTGGATAATTTGATGATGGTATGCGACGATATGCGAATTAAAAGTAAGAATGAGTGAGAAGAAGTAGTGTCGCACGGAGTTATTATTGAAAGTTGCAGTCTGATGTTCAGTTTAGAGCTGGGGTGGGATTGTTTTTTTTTTTTTCCCTTCCTTAAGAAGGGCGGGCGATTTCTGTTCCAATCAGGTCGGGTTTAGGCTTGTACTTCGCGCCTAATGGGCAATGGCGGAATCCCGTCAGGATGGTTAGGCCTAACAGGTCGCAGAACGGGCCGCAGAAGGAAGGGCCCAAATCTGATTCGGTCGAATTGGATTGCTGACTGCGCTTTCCCAGTGTGTGTGCCTCTTTAAAGTTGCAGGCACTTTTAGGCTTAAGAGAAATAAAAACCTGGTCAACTCCTCTGTAGTAATGAAATTATACCTTTTGTTCCGCTTTCACTCTTCCTTTTTTCCAAACTCAAAACTTCATACATCTGAGGGCTCATGTATAATGTGTGTAGGTATATGTGTGTATGGGCGTGCGTGGGTAGACATGTAGGTTATGTGTGCGACTTACAATTATTTGCGAAATCGTATTGCGCCAAAGCTAGATTGCCTGAGAGACGTAGAACTGGGACCAAAAATTGCGGCGATGCTGCGCCCTCGGTTTGGTATAATCGTCGTGGGTGGTCAACTCTACGGCTTGGTATCACCCTGAAGACGGTGCACTACGGTTAGATTTCAGAGACTCCTTCTCTTTTATTTTTGGATAGTTGGGTTTAGAAAAGGTTTGCTGTGCCGTCCTCGTGGTAACAGTGCGGCGTAGAAAGAGTTTCTGGCCGAACCGATCCTTTCCTTCGGTCCGTCTGACGTACGAAAAAAAAAATACCAGCAATGCGATTATGGTTTCGAATGCGCCAGGCCAGTAGGCGGTTGTATGATACCAAATCCTTGATCTCCGCCGCTATTCCTCGATACAGATCCGTCTTCTCTTCAGCCAGGGTGAGTCAGGAGCAAAAAGTTTAAGATGAATCCGAGGGCTGATGGTTTGACGTGCGGCCAGCTTCTAATCCCTCAAAATGCAACTGTGGCTTGTCCCGAGGGCGTGGAACACTTCGGGTAGGCTGTTGGCTGGCTTCTCGGCTTGCCGGCTTCGGGCTGACTGCGCATGCACCACAGAGGGCCCGACGAAGTTGCCGAGAAAGTTCACAACTGCATGCGTCGATGCGATGCAAGAAGGTAATCGTTGGATCGAGGATGTAAGTGTAGAGGTAACTCACTAGATAGGTTGGAAGGTTGGCCGGATGCGAGTCAGCGAGTAGGTATTATTATTATGATGATGTTGGTGGGGCGGTCAGCTTTCTTTATTTTTTCCTGCTTCTCCTTCCTTTTTTTTTCCCTTTTTTTTCTTTTCTTCTTCTCCCCTCCCCTTCAAGTTTGTGCTTCAGGTTGCTTGCTGGATGCCAATCAAGCCAGCGGGACCCTTGATTTGGACCCAACTGATGAGGACCAAGTACGTAGTACAACACCACGCGTCTGGGGATTGTGGTGTGCGAGTGGATGCCTTTTCTTTCCTCTATTGTACCTGTACCAATAACCGTCAGGATCCTTTGCTTCCGTCTTTAACCCTCGGGCATGGGGGTCACGTTGGATGGATGGATTGTACAAGCTGGGGCTAATAGGCACCTGATGCACGCAACGCAAGCGTGCAAGGTCCTTCCGGCTCAGATGACGGGGTACCCGTCAGCTAATCACGATACCGATGGCTTGACCCAAGGCTCTGGGCACTTCAGCTTTCTTTTTCCCCTCCTTGTCCAGACCAGGGGTTGTATTTAGCGTGCGCCCGTTTGTTCTCACACCGCTGCTTTCCTTCGACAGACACCTTAACTCGCTATGCTATTAACCTGTTCGGCGGGCCTAAGGTGGGTGCTGTTGGTAGCCTAGTGCGTTGCAAGCATACGATTCCTGGGTTAGGCGCCTGCCGTTCGCACTAGCCCTACCTCGAACGGGGATGCGGTACGGTAACGGAATACAAGGCGGACGGATAGATCCCAACGTAGTGGCTCGACGGGGTGGCCCGAAACTCTGATTAACGGCTGCACTGCACAATGCCTTCCCGGAGATGCACCCAATGGGTAAATACCGTCGAACCACCACCCGGCCCCGGCTTGCTATAGTGAAGAATTGATGTAGGTTATGATTGCAGGCATGAAACTGCGGCTTTTTAGACCAGACACACAACTATGACTTGATGGCGTGAGTTGTTAAGATAGAAGAAAAAAATAAAAAAAGGTAGCTGTACTTGTAACTCGCGACACGGAGAGATCCAGCAAGGAATCCCAATCCCACACCAGGGCTCTGACCGGGGTTTGTGGTGGCCAGTCCAAATCAAGCCCGTCCCTTGACGTTTGCGGGATGTGCTACGTATTTAATGTCGCCTATTAGTATAATGAATCTAATTAGCCCCTGGAAATTGTGATGAAGTCGTGATTGATTGCCTTTATTGGATTGGAACCCCTACACTAGATGGGTAAATCGCTCTTCATCCGTGTGTGTGCAACTCAGATGCATGAGATCCGGGGACGAACGTCACCTAGGTATGGCCAACAATACGATTAAATGGAGGTCCTAATGGCGTCTATTCTGGAGAATTGGCCATGTAGTAAATTCAACTCGAAGAGGAAAAATGTCAGTATCGTAATAGGAATCCCAAGCGTACTAGGACGAAGTATTTCAAGGAATCCCCGGGAGAAAGGTTATGACATTGCTACGACGGTAAGCTTCAAACGTCGTGCGGGAGGTCTATGTACAGCCGGCTGTCGTGCAACGTTCAAACGACCATTAACCCCTGAGGCCATATGCAAGTACTAGAAGAGCAGAATGGTAGGTTGAATGGAATGCGGCGGGGTCCACGTCGTATATTACCGTGTTTTCGCACTTTATATTGCACTTGGGTCACGTAGGTGTACTGCAAGTGATGCGAGGTGAGTGTGTGGGTATGGATGCATTCTGCATGGCTTCTCTGCTACTACCTCGTGATCTTTCACTACGGGATCGTTTATAGAGAACATTACCGCGAACGGAATACCGCCCGTTCGTTCGTCATCTTCCCGTTCCCTTGTCTTATGAGCTCGCAACTTTGCACCACACCTTAGAATCATCAGAGACTGTGCAGTGCAAAAGTTACGTACCTTGTAGTCAGTTGTCTAGGCCTTCCAAAATGTCTAGCATGAGCTGCGAGGGGCCCACCCACCCGAGACCTATGTACGTTACTATCCTCGTATGTTGGCCTTGATGCACCCCAGTAATGTGATTAGCACGTATGTACAGTCAGCCTCGGCCTTGTCCTTTTGTGGGGTGCAGATAAGGTAGGAGGCAGCATATGTTGTCAACGAACTCCGTAGCAGCCCTATTTTTCATTTGTCTTTCATTCTGGTAGGGGGGTGAGGGGTCGGAGTCGTGGTTTGGTGGATTAATACAACTCTACATTATAAGAGCCCTTCGGACTAATGTGAATTGTTTGCGTTTGGGGTGTCATTCTAATAATCAGATATTGCAACTCGTCATCATAATAGTGGCATGGGCCACGTTTCAGAGTATGCAATATTGGTTGTTCATTCACGCTGTGATAGTATTCTAGAAAAAAAATGTGGTGGTTCGGCTAGGATGTACCTAATAAGGGTGGACAAGCGTACGTGTATGGAGTATTTATTACTGGGCTCCCGTAAGTAACGCAAAATGAAGGTCTTAATAAAACGGCCAAAGCACATGATGAAATTTGTTAAGTATTAAAAGTAGCATTAAGATCTATCTCATTTCCGCGTGTATATATGTACCTGCCTGCCTGGGTGTAATATTACCCCGGAGATCTTCAGGCAGGTATTTTTGGAGCTTAACCCCATTTTCACATAGCCATTGATATATGTAACTATCCAATAAGCAGGTTTATTGCTTTCATCGAATTAGATTAGAATATAATTTTTCTATGATGCAAAACTGCCATGAGTTAAAAGGTAGAAACCAGTAAACTAGAAAGGCGAGTACTCAATTAATAGACCCCTAGGCTATATTAAGGCATACTAATGGACAACCTTATATGCACCTGATAGACATGGTAGGGGGCATACGGAGAAATTACGAGACCCAAGACCCGTACGGGCGGGTTCGCCGGAGATGGACGTGAACCAGCAAGGGGAACAAATAAAAATGGCAATCCCAATCGTGATTTTGAGGTAGTATGCAAGTACATACATGATGCGGACGAGCTGCGAGCCTACTAGATGGCTTAACAACTCCCAGATCTCAGATGGATATATCAGGCCATGAGATATTAAAATTAAATAAAAAGCTGATAAGTTTTACTAATATTCAATAAATAATGTGTATGCCTACCTATGTAGTAATTGGAGGTAGGTTTAATAAGTAGAAGAAAGTTGGTGGCACGGGAAGGCTGACCTCCATGTACACAACATCTCCAACAGATACCGGGGTCGTTTGAGATTCGACATTGCCATGCGCAAATGCATACATAGGTACCTACCTAGGTAGGTTTCTATGAGCTGAGCCAAGCTGCAGCTACCTATAGGTCGGTTCTGTCGTATAAGGTACCTAAGTGTAAGTCCTGTAAGTAATGACAGATCCTCCCGTCGCCGTTAGCCTTCAATTCACACAGCTCCCCGCTCTCTATTGTTACATTGTGCTGATTGCATCACGCTAAGCCATTCAAGGTAGTTAGACTTCCAGGTCCGTCTTCTC
This sequence comes from Hypoxylon fuscum, assembly GCA_022578945.1. Taxonomy (NCBI): domain Eukaryota; kingdom Fungi; phylum Ascomycota; class Sordariomycetes; order Xylariales; family Hypoxylaceae; genus Hypoxylon; species Hypoxylon fuscum. The sequence continues at coordinate 164,169 of MU399837.1, read as the reverse complement.
ATCCCTCCGTTTGGTAATGGACGAGCCGAACCGGTAAATATCATTGGTCCCATCTGAGTCTTCGGGACATCGAATCTGGTTAAACCCAAGCCAGGGGAGGGTAGCAGGGCCTACCTAGGTAGCGGTAATGCGGGCAAGGGACCAAAGTTTCTTCAAAAAAAGCGTGGCAGGCGTGGGAGCCAAGCTGCCAAAGCAGCAAGGGACAGGGCTCACGCGCGCACAGGAAATCCTACGCTTATTTTACGATTCAAGACCAGACCAAGCCCACACAGCAAATCCTCGAGGCGTCGTTAAGCCATTGCGTAGGAAATTCATACGATTCCGTTTCTAAGCATCATCCGCTGACATCAATGGCTCGCCCAATGGTTTCCGATAACGAGTTACGACAGACTTCATCAACTATAGATGTTGGGGCATGAAAGACACTGCGCAATTCACCATGCGCTCTACCCCTGTTTCCTACCCGTCGACCACCATCAGCCAGCACTTTGCCTGCCGGCCCACGGACTTGTAGTGTAGCCCTTAAACCGGATATTGCGCTGCATTGCCCTGGGCGAGGGTGAATGATCCCGTTCTTCGTTGGTGCTGCTGCTGAAGGGGTGTGGTGGTAGGTGATGTATGCGCATACGATGCATGTGCTACCCGTCCGCCTCTCACCGTTAAGAATTCCGACTGTTTGCCCCTCCCTGACTACACCTCCAAAAAGGTTATCCTTACCCATAAGGCCGGAAGTTACTATACAACAATGCAGCAGCACCTTGCATATTCCGCGACGCAACAGAAGCCATTGATCCTTTCTATGCGCTCTTCTAGGCTTCGGCCCATTGCATCACGATCCAGCCTTCGCTAATTCTTGAATGGATTGCGCATTGCGCATTCAGGCACTTGGTCTCGAGACGGATTATTGTCCTATTTAGTTCCTGACTCAGAGAATTTTCTGACAGGCCATGAAACGTGAACCAATCGCAGACTACAATAACTTTGTTCTCCAGAGAGCCGATGCCAGGCGGAATGTCACTTCGGGTGTGGGAGGAGCCACGAGGGTTGGCAGGTCATGATTCCCATCAGTTTTGTTGGTATCACCTTTGTTTCCCTTGTCCAATTAAGTTCTTGGCAGGGGAGTTATAGGTACTGCACTGCACCGTCAGTGTGATCCATCAACAATGCCGTGAGCGGCCCGAATTGCTCTTTTCAATTCGATCGCCGGCTGTCCAATTTCCTCCGTACCTACCTGGTAGACAACATGAAGTATATTGAGGCGCAAGCGAGTCAGCTGTAGACGCTGTGCCTTTCGTAGTATATTTTGCAGTGCGGTGCAGTCATCATCAACACACTCCTCCTCCTCCTCCTTCTCATCTTCCTCATCATACGAGCCCTAGCTCCCTACCATCTTCAGCTTACGGGTTGTGTTGTATTACGGTATTGAGGTAGATAGGTTCAAGCATGGCCAAGGTAGGTACAGTACAGTACTTTAAGTGACGCATTGCACATCCATCAGGTATGCATCCGCCACCTTTTAGGCTCTTCCCGTCCTTCGTACATATCCGCTCCCATCCGCGCAGATCCATGTTCGTTGGAACTTGGGGACCCATCGATCCACTTTGGTACCGTATCTGCAGTTGTGTATTGTATCGTACTGTACCGTGTACCTTCTCGGCTTCAATTGCAGCGCTCCAGCTTGCTTGCGCTTGTGAAACCCGATCAACCCACTTTATTGTTAAGGTCAAGTAGCGCTTATACCAGTCGGCCCAATAACGAGACAGTGGAGGGCTGTTCCCATAAGATGCTTGTCATTTCTTCTTAAAGCACGCACGTGGATAGCGAATTTCGGCCATAGCGCGCCTTTGCACTGACCTAACAGCCCTAACGGTTCTAGGCCCTGCTATATTAATATCTTCCATGTTCTACTATTATATCTACCTTGAGCGCCAACTGAAGAAATAGGGAACTCAAGTATCATGTATGATATTATTATGTATGACCATTAGTAACCGTATTATCTTATTCAACTGGCATGGTTTGGCTAGGTTCCTGCGAGAAATTGAGATTGTTTTCGAATAACCCCGACGAGGCGTCGTTGTCTGTCAATGCAAGCTTATGTCCTACACAAACTTGCTCGTCGTTGGTTCATGAATGGATGGGATGGATCACAATAGTGCGCCACGGCTTTCTGCAGATGCTTGACGCTGTAACCCAACTACCCAGTACGGATACTAGACGCAAATCAGAGTCGATGGCGCTGAGTGATTTACGAGACCAGATTGGCCCGGCGCATCAAATACTAACTCGCACGACAAAACCCCGACGCATGTTCGATGTTTGCATGCATGATCTTAAGCCACCACCTAATTTGTACGCCCAACATATATGTTACACGGCGGTAAAGTAAAATGACTTTCAATTGTAGTAAGATATCATGAGTTTATTATTTCTTATTTCTTAGTAGTTATTGATATACTAGGTGAGCAGGAGGACTTGGAGGATTATTTTATTCCGTACCTTTATGGGTCTTATGTATCTAATTTCATATAGTCGTGGAGCGACATTCTTTTACAGGAAAGGGTCAGAGTTTGATACTCCTTGTAGGAATACCAATCTATAAGAAAATCTAAAAAAAAATCCAATGCTGTTGGTAAATCAATCTATGATGACTGACTTGCCTCTTTACGCCCTTTAAAGTTGAATCGTCTCTCGAGTTCAGCGGCAAGACACCAAAAGTAACTTATGCTTCTTAATGTGTATTTACATATTATTTAGATGGCGGCCAACTCCTGGATTATTCAGAGAATGACTTGATCATCGATCTACCTAGCATGGAGTGGGTCTTACTGAACCTCTCATCTGCGACGCTATCTTGCAAACTGATCTGGACCATTTTGCCTAAACTCTAACAAGTTGAGACCTAGGAACATAGAATTAAGCAAACAGCACTCATCCCAGCATATCGCTGCACTGCGAATACAAGTAGAAAAATCATCGACGGTGTTCCCCCCCTCAACCACATGGCGGCAGCTCAACTGGAAACATGAAAATGCGCCTAGTGCCGCTAAAGTTGTGGGTTGCTTGCCTCTTCGGGCCCCATGCAGCCTAGATCTAACAAAGTTCAGGGACCCAGGGAATTCGAGAGCCACTCATCTCGAAGCTGGTGAACCTAGAATAGCGTGATAGTGGATGTTTCGGAAATTACAAATCGCTATGGGCCAACACCATCTTCCTTTCTCGCAGCCCTTACTAAGCTGTTATGTTAGCATTTGAAAGAAGCGTAGATGGAAAACCGCCCGAGAACATGCAATTGCCGCTAGTACATTATGTGAGGGGATGTAGAGGTTCACGGTGTTAGTTGGAGGAAGCTTCTCTAACTTGAATCATCCACAGCCTTATGATGTGAAGCTAATTCTCGACGGAGATTTCCAGAGAAACCCCAGTAATTCGTCATCGGAAAAACTGGCCAGTTTGTTACATTATATAACCGAAACCGTATTTTCAGTCTCTCTGTGGTAACTCGGAGTTGAAAATGCTCCTAATATGAGGTAGTTAGAGTGAGGGATTCGAAATACACTATGTAGTATATCTAAGGTATGCTTGCCTCAGGGGATTACCTAAGGATCTAGTATCGGTCAAGGTTATTTCTATTTGGAGCGTTTGGTTTTATATCCCTTTCAACATATAGTTATGCATGATATAGGCCTTAAATTTTCCTCGTCGCCTTGAAGCGAAGTTAACGACGAAAGCAGATACTTTCGAGCATAAGTATCTATCCGCGCAGCTCGTGGGTATTAATTATAAACATTTGGAATTTAAATAATGCGTATATGTACCTAAGTTGTAGGTATTTCGTAGGTGGTATTGTAACCAGGTAGCTAGGTTAGCGTTGTCCCGTCACGATGGTTGAACCCCCTGAACGCGACGTGAAGCTTCTATCTAAAAGTAGAAATACCTCACCATATTCGTTTCTATCCACACTTATTGATTTCGTTGCGGACTGTTTCGTAGGATAAATTAGCTTGAAATAAGATAACTTTATGTATATATATATTCTGCTCTCATATTGGTAGGCACTCAGCGATACAGATCTATCTTCTATGTATACCACCCAGGTACCAGGCATAGTGACCAAATCCTAAGGGGAGGTGATGCACAACATTAGAACGTTGCATTAATCATCGTGCTTGCATTGCATTTAGTTGAGAAATAGATGTAACCCCAGTGTGTCGTGCAACTACCTACCCAACTATCTATAGATGCAGGCCTATCATAATAAAACACCAAAACGGAATGAGTACATAGAATAAGTACACTTAAGAATGTACTTATCTTTAGAAATCACCTACATAAGCGCACCGTGTTCCTCCCGAAGACCTTGCCGAGAAATCGACTAGCTCCGGTATAGAATATTGCCGGGATTTCAATATTTAGCTGTACTTCGACGCATTGTGGTAAAAATTTCCGGGCTTAGAGCTGATAATTCTCGGTAGATCGGCGGTGCTTTCGCATTATGTGCTCATAACTACCTGCCTATCTGACTATGGTAGCTGAACTATGGTGGCGTCAAAGGTCGAGCTAGTACTCAAAATGGGGTAGCATTTAAATGGAGAGCGAACCATAGAACACGCTTTAACAAGACTTTGAACAGATTTCCAACCTTGCCAACGACGTGGCAGGCCAGTCCTTGCTTCTTTTACTGTACCTTGGTATGGATTCAGCTCTGAGCATGAGAAACGATCCTATACTAGCACTGCATCTTGCGAAGGTACGAGACGTATACGAAAGCCAGTACCGTAGTACTTAGGTACTCTTACTGCCCTAGTACACCATCATTCGTGCATGGCAGCATGGAAAATGAGGAGCCGTCTTTCAGCCGCCCACTGCCGCCATCGTCGCCGACTCTATACTCTAGAAGGAACTGATAAATGAGCTAAATCCCGCTACCGCGTCCGGAAGTTGACGGCTACTCTTCTTATCCCTGCTTCAAAGGGCCTATTCACATGGATATTCTACTATTATTAAATGATGGCAGTATCTTTCTCTAGACGCGCGTACGGTCCGCTATCCGGGACGACCGATTTTGTTTTAGCGATCTACTCCGTTTCCAGCTGGGCCAACTCTGACGTGCTAACTAATATTGATCGAGCAAATGTAACGGCGAGACTTATTGATGGTTGACCTGACTGGGAAATTCCGCTAAGAAATAGACGATGATACATATATTACGTTCGGCTTTCTCCATTTCCATTCGGTGTTTATGCAACAGGGACTATAGAAACTAGCAAGATGACCGCATGATCGCTGCCACGTATTGTCGTTGCTTGGTGCCTCACCTTAGCAGAATCGAAATCGATAGGCTATTTTCGTGCAGCTACAGTAGCATAAGATACCTAGTAAGGGATCCAGACCGCAATTTTTTTTTTCGTTGACAGGATGCAATCAGGCGGGCGGGCCGCGGGCGCCAAGGAAAGGATGGGATCCCTTTGGGCCGGTCTACTGCAGTCGACCGCGCTCGAAATCACAATTCGGCACACCGACAATTTGGCCTTGCAGAGACCAGCCAAGATGGACCCAAACTCTCGGGCTTGGTGGACGCTACAACGTTTAGGCTTTTCTGAGCTCATAAGCCTCGGAGAACTGATTGGATAGCGAAGAGTTGAACCAATCAGGGGGCCTTGACACCGCGTTCACGTGACCAATTCTGTATGCAGCGAGCCGCTCCGCGCTTTTACTAATCTCTAGTCGACCTAGCGAATGTTTGCTGGTCCCCGACTCATTGCCGACTACGGTGGGTACAATACATATCACTTACATTTCTCCTTGTTGACCTTTCCGGCTAACTCCCGGCGTGATACCTAATGAATATCCGCCGGTTGCAGAGAAAGAGTATGGGGATCTCAGGTTCATCTCTTGACTTTAGGTGTTTCATCCTCAGTCGATAACCACGACGGCAGGAGTGGCCGATTCATGTGCAAAAATACTCCTACTTCCTTCCCCTCGTCTTCTGTCTTGGCTTAGCGTTGCGCAAAGGCACATCCCCTATCTCGCCCCTCCTTCTCCTTCTAGGATGATACCATGATAGAAGCAAGGGGTTCGATTGCCAACATGGCTTTCGTTCCGAGAAGCGAACTGCGGGATGATGGTAAACAGTGGTTCTGACAAGGAAACCCCTTCGATCAAATCACTACTATGTACGTTGAATACATACATATCTGATCGCCATTATCACAAGCTAGCTAGGTACCCTGCCATACGATAATGCCACTCGCTGATTTCCCCATGACACGAGCTAGTCCGTACGTAACGATGGGGTCAGTTGACAACTCCTCGCTTACCAACTTATCTCTACATGTTTATCCTGGAAGGTCTTCTACCTAGTGTTATTGGCTGACACAGATTATAGCCGAAAATACTCGGCATAATATTGTAAAGGCCAGAGGAGCTAACACAGCTCAATGAAGCAGGAAAGACTGCTGATAATCTGTCGATATGTATGCCTGTCTTCGTGTTCTCTTCCGAACTACTGGGGGAATTGGCGCTTTGCACCCCGCCAACGCAACCGTTACGACGTCGTACTTTGGTCCGCCTCTGCTTACCTATCTGCCTATGTACATAGTAGAGTACAAGCCGGGGGCCGGGGATGCATGTCATTGCTATAACGTGCCCCTCCAGGATCACTGTTCTAGACTGCCGATCGTCAAAATGTCATGAAACCTAACCTGGACGAGTGTCGCATTGCTGGCATCCTGAACAGTCGTACAGGGCATATTGTTTTATGCTGCTGCCGTCTAATACCTCGTGCGAAACAAACTTGTTTTTGTACTAGGTAGCCTAGGTACCTACCTAGCCACCTACCTAGCCTACCTAATCTCGATCTGCCTCAGTGACCTGAGCAAGGAATATGCCATGTTCTGAGATGGGCGAGCGAGGGGCCTCCGGTGCGCTGCGGTGAGGGTAGAGGTGAGGCAGAAGTATCGACCTCACCAGAATTCAGACACAAATTCCTTACAACGGCAAGGAATAGGTCATGCACTATAGCTATCCTAATACAAAGACATATACCCTTTCATTAATAAGAGCGCCAACGGCGGGTTGATGACTAGAAAATATTTCAAGCGACTTGGCAAAGTACTGGTCAGTACAATCCTTCGCAGACAGCTCCTCGAATCTTGAGACTGCTCTAGGAAAAACATCAAGTACAACGTGCATACCTAACCAAGGAGGCTGCAGGTCGTACGCGGCGGCCTTTGTATTGGAAATTTGGGCCAACATCAAATATAACAATATAACGGGTCAGACCCGAGTTTGCAAGACTTTGGTATTACTTAATGGGCCTTGACCTACATACCTAGTTTCCCATGGCCTTATCTCACGCAAAGATGTACATTCGCATGTTAAGGCCATGAGAATTTTTCGAGTAGCACAGGTGTGTGCCGTGAAAGGAAGCCGACTGCAAGCGCATTAGACGCCCGACGATGGTGGTCATTTTGGTCACGCGAAGCCGCAGCACCACCACTCACAAGCTGTCCCTCTAATACCCGACTCCATTGATTATGGGTATTGGTCAGAAGCAGTACCTTTAGACGCACGTACGTGGGTACCTACATCCAATATATTACAGCCGTCGTGCAATACATCGTAGCCGCGATAAAGTTTTTTGGTGATGATGACGCTGATGCTAAAACCGATCCTATGCAACGACGTGGAAAAGCGGCGGTGAGATGAAAATTCTACCGAATATTTGACGACCGTTTCTTCCACTCTCCAAGTCCCCAGCTAGGAAAGTGCCTGAGCGTACATGGCGGCCTACGCAATACTACATGCCAAGAATGGGATCGCATCTCATCCAGATGAGCTCCAGGTATACGTAGGTAGTTAGTCAAGATTCGTGCTAATAAATCTACATACATACGATGATCTTCGGACCCACACCTCAGATCTCGCTGATGGTCTCCCTCACCTGCCCAAATCCATTGACTGTGTCACATTGCGGCGTTTGCAATAATACATATTTCGAAGTATTGCTGCACAACGGAGATGACTACATGAAGGTACATTACTACACATTCCCAGCTATAAAATATGAAATAACTGATAACTGATGGATCTGGGTAAGAATGAGAAGGCCATGGCTATCTCAGAAGCTTCGAAAACCTGTCACGTTCGTCTCTCCTTTTCTTCTTTTTCTTCTTCTTCTTCTTAGAAACCTGTTCGTTTCGAATCTACATCAATCATCAAAACAAGAAATAGGATCCGTCGTCATTCCTCACCTTTTCATCCATCTCGCATGTTTCTACCCCGTGTCTCCGATCCCTTGCTGCTGGGCGGCTAGAATTACTACGACTGGTTCCCAATAAATTCCTTTCAGTGGGAGTGCCACCATTAAGTTGCTGTTATATACCCATTCCTCGTGCATTTTACCCGACATGCAGGCTGACACCTGCAGAGACCCAGCCAGCCAGCCAAGCGTTTGGTTGATACCCAATGCACTCATTGCACCACCTGAAAACCATGACGATTCTTCCTCCATACATCCTATCCATATATGTAGTCCATTGCAGTAGCCAAGGTACATTGGCTGGCCCTTTCGGCCGTTTGTCTTTCTGCAGTCGCCGTCACAAGGAAATAGGCGCATAGCAGTCCAACGAACCGACGCCCATCCATGTTCATTTCCCCCCACTCTTATCGCGGACGCACTTCCGTTTTCTTCACCTTGCAGACGCCCGTGACGCCGTACATGCTGCCACCTTTTGCCCAAAACACCGCGCATGGCACCGCCCGGCCCCCTTGCGGCCAGACCATCAAAGGCCGACCCAAACTCATGTCCTCTTTGGGTGCCGCGCACATGCTACACCACGTAGAGGTCAGAGAGCCACGCTACAGCAGCAAGCTCTACATATGCACTTCCTCTTGTGACTGCGGTCCGCTGCGAAGCTTGCAGTTGCGGGTTCCACTTGCATAACCACGGGAGCTATTGCCGTGGACTGGGCTGACTGGACGCCGTTTCATTGATTGTCTACGTATTCAATTCATGAGTCGTCATAATCGTAGCGGTGGATGCAAATACTGTACATTGGATAATAAAGCAAAGCTGACCGCGTACAGTAGTAGTTATCGGTGAAACCCCAAAGAACCGATGCACCTGCGGGAGGCACTGTCCGAAGCGCGCCCGCAACGGGGGGTAATAGAGAGAGATCCATTCAGACCATGCAAGGCATGGGGTTACAGCTTACCAGGGACCAACTCCACGATTCCAAGGCCCATCGGCTCCAGTTTTTTATCATTTTTCATGGTTACAGTGATCGAGCCCGTCGTTGCGTGCCGTGGTATCCTTCCCGCACCGTTTCGCACAATTTGCTCGTTTCGGTGTTTGAATGCCTAATGTATGGCAATGGTACCACCAGCCCATATAAGAGAAAACAAGTGTTATGTGTTATATCGAGGCGGTGAACAACAAATGTCAACGTCGAGTCTGATCAGATGTTAAATTAAGTCAAAATACGTTGTCTTGAATTATGAAATAAGTATTCCCGATATGCAAATGTCGAATGCGCTCTACACGCCACGGTGTGGCCCCAACGTGCCGCTAATCGAGTTCACCAAAGCGTTAACTCTCCGGCTAAAAGTTGCCGCATTGTAGACGACAAATGTGCGAGAAGTCAGAGATATGTCACCAACGATTTGTACTTGGGAGGAAAAATTGTTATATCTAAAATACCTGGAGGTCCAAATTATAAGATACTTGGCGCATTGATAGCATTATTCTAGAAATCTTTTTGAAACCAAAAGGAACAACAGGAGCAAAAGGAACTTACCGACGAAACATTGCGCCTGAGACAAGACAAACAACATGGCTGAGGTCAATAGGTTACACTTCAAGTAAGTTAGACCCCTGTTTTTCTTGGGTCTCATTCGCTAGCTGCATATTCCTTCTTTCCAATTTTGGTGTTTACTTCATGCATTTCGTGATGATCTCATCCCTCATCTCCATTCGGATGTTATGGATCGTTCTAGCTTGAGATATCCCGGTATCAATGGCCGGTGTGCTATATTGGTGGAATTAGTGAAATGCCGGGTACCCATGTACTTCAGGTCATCGGCAATCCTGAGTCTATTGTTTTTCCCTTTTTGGGCAAGGAGAAAGACAGTCGGTATTGTGGATCAAGTTGGTGTGGCGTGGCTCAGCACGTTATGACATAGATGTCACCAAGAGGTGTGCGATATGAGCTAAATACAATGTCTACACAGTGAAGAGGCATCAACATATGATGCAAAGCACAATAAGCTCAACGAACGTCTCACCAAAGAGATCCAGGCTCGGTTAGACTGGATCGGCGTTGAATGGGCTAATACCGATGACGACGATAGCGACGACGACAAAGATGAAGATGAGATTGAGTCCGGGGAGAACCCTGAGCTTGCTATACCTAAGAGGGAAGTAAGGTTGCTGGACTACGCCTGCGGTACAGGAATGATGACAAGGGTAAATGCCCATTTCACGAAAGCCTCCTTTTCCCATCTTTTCAACTTGAATCGAGGAGAAATATGATGTATATTATTTGAAGATCCTCGCTAACTATTAAGTATAGGCTCTAGCTCCTTATACGACACAGTGCGTTGGCATTGACATATCAGAAAACATGGTGGCAGCGTATAACTGCGTTGCTCGGAACCAGGTATGCGAAAACTTGAACACCCCCCTTTATAATTTAGGAGTCGCCTATATTCTTCTTCCGATCCGTAGATCAACTCGGACGGCCATTCCCCCTTAGTACCCTGGTATCTAAATTAGTTCACATTTCCGTCTTGACCCCGTAGGAGAGTTGCGAATATGACTCCAAATAGCCCTGCTCAACTACCAAGACGGAAAACTAACAATTCCGCAGGGCCTATCTCGCGACGAGATGCACGCCGTAGTCGGCGACCTCGTTGCGGCGCAGCCACCGGCCGCCCTTGCAGATCCGCGCCTCTTCGGCTTCGATTTGGCGACCGTCGGGGGCGGGCTCCACCACTTCGCGGACCCGGAGCTGGCCTCCGAACGCCTAGTCCAACGTCTGCGCCCGGGCGGCGTGCTGCTCGTCTGGGACTTCCTGCCGCACGGACACGCCGGACACCACGCCGTCTTGCACCACGGCCTCTCCGAGGACAGGGTTCGGGCTATGTTTGAGAAAGCCGGTGCTGGTGAAGGGTTTTCGCTCGAGGTGCTAGGGTCTGGCGTTTCGCCGGGCTATCACCATGCACACGGTGAGCATGGCGACCGTGAGGTTATAAAGAGACAAATATTCCTGGCTAGGGGAAGGAAGGCGGCTTGATTCCATACACCTTGGAAATAGAGAAAAGGAGGCTAATTGCGTACGGTGATTGAACTGGGATGCTGTGCCCACGGATTCACGATAGGGTGTGGTTGAATGGGTGTCAGGGGTTCACAGTCATCATTACTAGTTCCTTTTGATACATTCTATATGTCGAATCTCGCTCTATAGATCTATTGGTAGTCTCTATGGGTTGAATATTACAAGTGATATGAGTAATACAGTAATGAAAAGCTAGCTTAGTTCTAGGCGAGCCGTCCACGCCAGTGTATACTCTATTGTTATTGATTAGATTCCTGCCGTGCGTAGTACTCGAGAGGCATAGGCCTATCATGTTGCTACTTATGAGCATAGGTACCTACCCTAGGTAAGTAACTGTGGACGTCAAGTAATCGGAGTGTAATCGTTATGTCACAGTTTTCATATCTTGTGCCAAGTTTATTGTTATGAAGTAATGGGATTATGTCACGATGTACATATGAGAACACTATAAGGAGCTGCATTATAGCACGAGGAGCCCTATCTACGAATTAGCGGCCGTAAACAGGCCTCAGGTCCATATACACGAGTGTCCTTTTTCTTGTCCACTGAGCCCCTAATGACTCTGTTAGACTCCTGGTCCCTAACGACCCTGTCACTAGAATCCTGACAATCTAAACACTGCCTTTGCCCAAGGGGGGGAGACGGTACATTTTACTGCTAACCATCCTTCATGACTAGTGACCTTTGGCGGGAGATGTGTCAGCCAAGGATTAGAGATGATGCCTCGAGCCTCTAATCGGAGAAGAACATAGGATGTCGATATCCGAATTATCTAGTCGTACATAATAAGTGGTGCTGCTACTGAGTAAATTCACATTGCTCTGTTGACCATATTGCATTCTGACAGCTGCAGTCACAGGCATTTATATCCCCTTGCGCTATGAGGAGGATACTAGACTAGACGACATTTGCCATAATGCGGGCCTATTACTGCAGCTTCTTGCTATAGGACTTGTTGATTATATCGTCCGCGTCCGCGTTGGTACTGGTCCAAATCCCTTAATCCCTACCACCTCGGCATATTAACCTTGATGCATCTGTATAGGCTTCCAACGAACTATTGCTGTCTATTGAGTGAAGTCACACCACAGATAGTATAATCATGAAAGGTCTTGATCGGCTTGATCTCTTGACGCACATATCTAGAGGCAAATCAGCTATATATCTGTAGCGCAAAAGACTTACACCGGTCCAGTATGTGAATATCCCATTCTAAAATCCACCACAACTCCAAGTAGGTAACTTTGATATTTAGATGTATGATATGTAGCATGTTCCCTTAGAACGATACTTCTCTCAAAAGCAATAAATCCCCAGCCACAGTCTACGGGTCTAGAAACCACCCAAGGAACAACACTAACTCGAAAGGCGTCTTCCTCATTAGATCCACACACTTCATGCTCATATACCTTCAAGATAAAGTTGACGTTTTCGAGGCACGAACCATGCCGATGACTCTTGCCAGCCAGACATATGCCCTTGGAATATGTATGGTATACACCACCCTTAATCTAGGACTATTGCGGTATGATACACTGACCTAAGAGCCCTAGCGTTATCATTATTAAGTAATTGGTAGGAAGAAACTGACTGGCTAACTCCTGGCTTCTACATAGGATCATCTTAGGTGCTCTCTCTTGTCTTCTATGAATGGTCATCCACCCACGCTCTTAGCAGCAAGAGGAGCGAATATCTCCCCATCCCATACTTGGAAACCCACCCAAAGAGGGTGAAACTAGACTCCGAGAATTCAGGTTAATTTTGCATTCAAACGATGCCTACGCGGCATAAAAGCCCTCAGGACTACGAGTTTTCAAGATCCGGAAATGGCCGCCTCCTGAATGTTGCCCCATTACGTTGGAAACTTTGCTAGATGAAAAACCTTTCCGAGACATTCTCTCCCTAGGAGTAGGTATAAAGACTGTAGCGGGTTTGAAGGCTTTAGTAAAGTAAGTCTCTAGCTTTTTATTAATAGTTCATAATTTTTATTTAATTCATATCAATTGTCGAGTGAATTTACGAGCAGGAAAGAAATATCAAGCACGAATCTAGCCGTAAACAGATATTAACGGAAATCTGCGGTTTAAAACGGAAGTTCCGTTCAACGGAACCAGCCAGCCAGCCTACAAATACTGGATCACCAACTCATCATCAGTAAAACAGTGGGCCAACTTAAACCCCTTCTACTATGTAAATCAAACCAGGGGATGACGGCGATCCAAGTCGACTCTTGATGGAACACATTTGCGGGTGTCTCAAAAGGTACACGCCAGGCAAACGGTCTAAAGAGCCAAAGCTGTCTCCGCTACCAGCGCTACCATCGCTTCCGGATGAACGCCCACGGCCCCTCACAGCAATAGCGCCCTCGCTAGTGGCAACAGCAAACAGCAGGTTGTTTCAATCGCTGGCTCCTGAGATTCGACGTCGCATTCTCGTTGAGGCATTCGGTGAACGCACAGTGCACCTAGACTTACGCCTCGAACATCCGCTGAAGAAAGATAGCAGGATTGTCAATGCGCGCCCTAAGCGCCATGCAAACGCGCAGTTGTTCCATCCCTCACTGCGAGACACCACCCGGCCGCGGGAATGGACTTGGTGGGGTAGCGTGTGCCACCGCTGCTCTCCGAGCCGGAGTTTTCATCAGCATCCTCCAGGCGTCGGACTGCGTTCCGAGGAGCCAGCTCTTGATTGCTGTCGCGGCCCTTCAGGGTTGCCACCGTGGAGCTGCGAGCTCTATCCAGGCAGCGTGCCAAGCAAATGCTTCATTGGTGCGGCAGGCAGGCTCCTAGCTTGTAGACAAGCATACATCGAAGGCATCGATGTGCTGTACTCTACGAACCGATTTTACATCGCCTATGCCGAGCTCGCTATTTGCCTTCCGCAGCTTCTGCCACCGCAGCATCTAGCGGCTATCCACGAAGTAGAATTATCATGGAACCTAGTCGTCTCATCTAGTACGCATTTCCATTGGGGCGCCAACGATAAGGATGGGCTACGAGATAGTGACCGACTCGCAATGCTGGCGCATCTGCCGCAAGTCTTTCCTAATCTACACTATCTGTACCTCTCTCTTGAAGAGGTTCTACGCATGCGGGAACCTCCGTTGGCGATTGGTGGACGAGACATGTATGAAGCAACGGAAGAGGCTCTACAAGCCATCGACGTCGTGATTGGGCGAATGCCGCGGCTCCGGGAGTGTCGCATCGCTTTACCTTCGATATTGTACTCCACGCGCAAGCTCGTGGAAAAGGGCCAAGACATTACATGGCATGGCGGGTACCACTTAGAGCCTGAGGCTTTGTGGAGGAGTATCCCGATCACCAACATGTCCACTGACATCACTACCGGGCACCGGTCCATCAGCAGTTATTGGATCGTGCATGGTCACGAGGACATGTACCCACCACCACTACCTGAAGTGGTTTGAGGGCTGAGATATACAGAAATCGTGAAGAGAATGCGATATTAATACGGGGTTGGTTACATTAGAAAGCAAACACTATCCATAAATGCTACATTTACGATGTGGGCACTGGCAGCCCACTAGAAATAGTAGTTGTCACAGGTCCTGCAACCCCGATACAGTACCAATTGTCAAACCAGAGGCCGGTGCAGTCTGTCCCCAACGCCGGGTTCCAAGCGTAAAAGTCGCTACAGTTACATCAACACACGCCGAAGTGTTATTTGAGTGCTAAAAGCTACTTACTCGAGGCTTATTCCTGCTGAATTGGCGATAGTTCAGCGCCCGTCACCCGACTGCGCCTTGTAGAACCTCCTGCATCCGGATACCATGCCCGCCTATCACTTCGTTAGCCATAGTTCGTTTTTGACTGTGCTATGGCTCATCTAATTACCTGGACTGGGTTGGTGTCGTAATAGCCGAGGTTGTGGTGCTGGTTGGTGACGTCGTTGTCGTGCTCGGAGGCAACGAAGCGGAACCGCCTGCCGCCACACAGACGTAGAAGTTTGGCGTCAGGCTATCGCAAGTCCCTGATCCGATTGCTGGGTTCCATTGGTAGAAGACGTTGGAGTCTAGGCCGTTCACCAAAATGATAGAGTCACAGGTGTCGGCACTGGAATTTGGGCTGCGTTAGCATCATTGCAAGACATTAGTAGAGAAGGATAACCGACGAAGAGACAAGCCAAAGCTTGGTACATCCTGTCACCATCCCACTCTGCGTGGGCGTTAGCGGCTGGCCCGTAGTCGTCGGCACAGGTTCCGTCCTCGTGGTGGGCGTGACGGGAATTCCCACGCAGTACCAAACATCATCATGGATGCCTTCGCAAGACTCGCCCCCGAGACTGGGATTCCATGCCCGGAAATTGGACAGGGAAAAGATGCCAAACATGGCGACAATATCGGCGCACGACTCGCCATCGCGCTGGTACCAATGACGACACTCGCTGGTTTGGCCAGACGGGATCGTAGCCGGCGGCGATGTGGCGGCGATGTGGCGGTAGGGGGCATGGCGGTAATACCGCTAGGTCCAACGACACAGTAGTAGTACCCTAGCCAGAGACCGTCGCAGTTACCGTTAAGAGCTGGGTTCATCGCCATGAAGTCCTCCTGTGTCAAGTAGTGGCCGTCGACGATATTGCGGTAGGTCTCGCCGTCCTGAGCTTGATAGTAAGACAGGCAGCCGCCGACGATGCCCGTTTGTGTGGGCTCGGCTTTAAAGGTGGAGTTGACTTCTGGCAGCGTTGTGAATGTGTAGTTACCTGTGAATGTAGGTACATTTGCCGGCGCGTCGGTCGTGGTCCAGCCAAACTCGGCTGCTGAGGTTGTTGGGATACCGACGCAGAACCACCACCCGGCGTACAGCCCCGAGCAATCGCTGTTGAGCGTTGGATTGAGAAGGATTCCATCAGCGATGCAACCCCTCATTGTTTAAGTGCTGCCAGAATTTTATCGTATGCTCCGGCCTTTTTATGAGCTTACCTTTACTTTAGTAGGAATGACTTGACTGTTAATCGAATTTACTCACCGTATCGAGCATCGACAGCCGGCCGTCTTTGAGGCATCGGTGTTTTCTCTTAGTACTCTGTGTTTCCTTCATTGGAGCAACGAGAATACTGATAACAGCAGAGATGCTGCCCTTATTAGTATTTAGCTTAGACTTCGTAGCTTGTGCAGTTCTAGGCGCACACGCAGGCAGTCGGGCTTGAGAGTCCAATATCAGGTACTCGCGTGTCGTGCAGCACGAAGTCACTCAGGCTCGCGATCTTTTATTTTAAGCCTACGGCAATGACACCAACGTGGTCAATAGTCGCAGCATCAGCGGGTACGAGCCGTTATGCTCAGTATCATTATCACAATAGAAGCTACCAATCAATTCACAGGCGCTGGTTTGGCATTGAGGAAGACGGCATAACGCAACGTTTTGGGCCCCAAGGTAATATCAAGGTGTGCTTCGAGCAGGTCATGCGGGGATCCCAATCCACTGAACAGATCCTGCGCGGCCCCTTGGATGAGACTCGCGGGCTCTGGCGAGACAAGGGGCTTGACGACGACAGGGACTGGTTTAAGTGGGAAGTCCAGGACGACGTGACGGGGTGCAGCGACCGTAATAACCGGCCCGACTTCTTGCTGGTAATATACGCCGGGCCAGGAGTGGCCAACATGGCAACGACCCCTTGGATGGGCCCTAAGCTAAGCCTAGACAACCTGGATAACACGTACGAGAAGCTGTGCCCGTGAATGGTGCTTAGCAATGTGCTGACCATGGACCACCGTAACGCCGTTGCCAACTACGCGCACGAGATGGGCCACTCCTGGAGATTTCACCACGAACACCAGAACCCAGACTGGTGGGTCGAGGGCTGGAGCGGCGAGCCGCGCGACAGCTACCTCTTCGGGGATGGCAGCTTCTTCTGCGAGCGGTTGTCCGACTATACCAACGCTGTGACCCGTATCGATGCGTCGACCGTTCTAAGAGGACGATAAGGTCAAAGAAAAGCACCGGCTGTGCCACGACCGCAAGATCGCGTCGGATTGGATGTTCTCCGGCGGTCTCAACTAGCTACCCGTGCTGTCGGGTGCGCAGTGGGACAAGAAAAAGGAGTCCATTCTGATCTATCCTAGCACGGCTGGCAACGGAAACACAGGCGATGCATAGGACAGGCTATTCTGCTAACCAAACCGAACGGCGATATCATCAAGGCTGTGACCAGGCCGAGTTCGCTCGATGTTAAGGGCCTGCGTAAGATGTACAAGGGGTCGCCTAGGTCGATTTTAGAAAGCTGCTCAATAGAGAGGGTTGCGAGCTTTTTAACAAGTTCGAGAATGTTCTAGGTAAAGACCCGGATACGGGTTGTTTGTCTTGACTCCCTACCTGATACCTAGGTACCTAGGTAGGTAGGTATGTAGCCACATGCTCACCCCTATATATTTCAATTGCCCTTGCTTATGTAATCACATATTACCCCTTTTCTCACAACTTCACAATTTCATTTTGATTCAATGAAATATCGATACAAAATATTATGTTGCTAAAATACGAAGTTCTCAAAATTTTGGTCAATGTCCGGCAGGATGTTCGGAAGATCTCTCAGAGTGCGCTTCTTCGGTTTTTTGAAACGCTGCCCAGCGCTTCCAGCAGCGTCCCGTCGTCGAGGTCAATCGCCCAAGCCATACGTCTGTCAACCGGTCAGGTCAATTTATTTTGTTCCATATATCTATCAAAGCCGAGCGATTGTTTAAGGATTACGCAAGCGGAAATTGAGCGAACATAAAAGAAGGGGGGGGGGGGGGGGTCGGATAGGGGGAGCTTACCCTCCCAGACACCGCTGATTCGCATAGTCCATCTTGATCTTCATCGTCTCGGCATCGTCCCAGCTAACCCACTGGTTGCTATCACAGGTGAAAGTTTTTACGGCCGCCGCCTCGTCGAACGTGACGGTCGCGCCGTTCGCAATGATTTTCACGATTTTAGCTGCCGATAGCACACCGGGTGTCTCTGTGCACTCGCCGCCATGGGCGCCGTCGCTGAACTCACACCCCGAGTACATACAGCATCCATGTTGTCGATACGGAATGTGGTGGGATTGACTAGCGCAAAGGCGAAGTTGATGTGTGTGTACCAATCTAATGAGATGTCTTCAGTTGTCATGGCTGAGAGTCTTGGTCAGAATTTGCGCTTCTTGTCCAGGGCTCGCAGCCGTCTTGGCCCCGCAATAGTCCTACATCGTGCCGCAGAACCCGGATTTAGAGCAGCAGACGTTTAACGGACAGGTGCTCGCATTGGACCACTGCATTCGGATTTCTCATCGCAAGTCGAAATGCAACCATCGCCGCAGATGCCTTTGCTGATTGTTAGATCTCTGCGTTTTACAACTAAAATTCGCCTGGGGGGCTTACATGGAACCACAGCAGCCCAATTTGCACGGATTGGATGTATCACATGTGTAATCCGGCTCATCATCTGCTGCTTGAATGCCTGCATCTAGTGCAAAGGCTGATAGCTGAGTCGACTGAACCACTGTTTCGTTCGCATCCAGCTTGGCGAAGGGTGTATGTAGCAACAAGTTTTGCAACATAAGAGCAAAGGTAGTACATAAGGCCTTCTCCCTGAGGGCCATCGTGTTTGCAGATGCTGGGTGGAGCAGTTGGGACCGCGGCCAGGACACTGTTATCCCCAAAATTAAAGGGTGTTTAGGGCTGGGCATCATGGATTGGAAGTTCGACTATTTTGATCAACCGAATGAGAACGGCTTGGAGCGGAAAGCCACCTTCTATACGCCCATCTTTGTGAACAATCGTGTTTTTAAAAACAACACGGTCGCGATAAGCGCCGGTAGATTTACTGATAGATGCAAGGGCTCTAGCTGGGCGTAGTTAATGTCCGAGTTTTAAAAGGGATATGCGAATTACCTTCTTCAAAATCATTAAGGGGTGATCGTAACCGGTGATTGAGGTTCCGAGAACCCTGGAAGCAAACAGGTATCCCAAGAACCCAATCCGATACTCAGAATCTCACAACAGACAATCCCTCAAGATAGTAAGTGTGTAAAAGCGCCAGCAGAATTCATCTTAATTTCATCATGCTATCCATAACATTGCTGTAGAGCGTAGAATCGCTACCAGCCACGCCCACCTCCTGAATCGTTATCTCGCCAGTTTCCGTATTCCTCTCCAGCACGAAACATCTCTCGGCATACACCCCAATTTTGTGCCATTCGCGCCAGACCTCGCTCATCCGACGAGCCATGGCTGGTTTCCACCCACCGACGGTGATAACGATGTTCCGCCACGGCGTGCCCTGTTTATCGTGCACCAGGGTCGAGAACGTCTGCAAAGCGGCGTCGTAGTCCCAGTCCTCGTTGATAGGGTATTCTCCGTCCTCCAGGGGACGCAAGACCGTCTGCGTATGCAATACGAGGGTATCAAGCCTGGCGAAATTACACAGCGCACGCAGAAAAAGGGAGGATTCGCAGAGAGCCACGTCCATGTCTAGCTCGAGGGCCTGGAGACCGACAAGTTTACGGGAAAGGAGAGCGAGATGCTTGTCCCACATCGTCGGACATGGTCGTCCCTCGTCCTCAAACCCTACATAGTCGCGGAAGCTTAGAACGCGAAGTGAATCAGCATGACGGAGCAAGCCGTGCACAGGAAATAGATTGGTGTGGCAGGTAACTTTGAGATTACAGAGCGACTGTATCTGATTGACTAGTTCGTATAAACCATCGGTTGCCTCCAGACGCCTATCCAATAGGTGTGTGCTGAAGTCCTCGCAATGCAGCGTGCGGAGGTGGTGAAGTTCGGTATAGGGAACCGAACTAAGAAATTGAAATAGGGGCACGTCGATGAGAGTCAAATGCCTTAGCCGAGAGAAGTCCCAGTGCCCTCGAACGTCTTCAATACTATGGTTCCAGTCGTATGATCGAAGCATCAGGTCCTCAAAAGCAGGCAAGCGTTCATTCGCCTCGAAGAGGAACTGTTGTCCCTGGCCCCGATCGCTATAGTGGAAGGTCTCGATATGATGAGCTTCGAGAAGTAAGCGTTTCACACATTCGAGTCGCGACGTGAGTGGTGATAGAGGACTCGTCATCTTCAAAGAGGCTATGTGATTCGCAGGGAATGCTTGCAAGTAGACGTCATGGAAATCATCATCGAACTTTATTATAGGCAGATCTTCGATAAACAGCTTGATGTTGTTAGCTTTGATGTGCTCGAGGCTTAAAATATGAGACGGCCTCGAGAGACAGCCAGGATGACGCTGACTTCCCATATACCGCCATCTATCCAAGTTAACATAAGCCATACTAACTTTATAGGATTACGAAGAGCAAATACCTCAATGACGAGAGTCGTTGCATTCTATCCAATAGTATAGCAGTATTTACCGGCTCTAGGTCACTCCCCATGTTGACATGCCTAGTGTATGAGTATAAGTATCTGAAAACTCGAGGGAAATACGTCTCGGCTTGGTGAGCTATGATGCGCTCGTGAAGCCATATTGTGTCAAATTGAATGGGTGCAATGATGGATTCAAATCTTCTTGACAGCTGACGGGCATTGGCGAGTGTATAGGAGTCAATATCTCGTAACTGATGACATATATTGTCAGCATTCAAGCCCCGTAGTTCTACCTGGCTCAAGGTGAGCTAGAGGATAATACCTGTTCGAATATAAGAACCAGCAGCTCCGTACTAAGATCATCAAGGGACCGTGTCCAGTTAGAATGGTGCACAGTCACTTCTGTTGCCATGTGCTTAAGTCTTTTACAACCATCCCCCTTGAGCTTCTTGGATGTCGAGATAGGATAAGTCATTTGTAAACTCGTGACTTGGGTTATGATGGGCAATGAGCAAGGTTAAATAGTTTATGAGGGGCATGCCAGAATGCTCTGTTTACCAGAGACTCACTCGAATGGCTCTTGGTGGTAATGGCCTAGCTTACCAAGTAACAAGTGCAAGATTCCGGGGTTCTTACATAGTATCGAGAAATTAATGACAGATGACACGAAGCTTGCGCTAGCTAGCAGCTTGTCGGTAGCTGCGGTATAGTAATATGAAGAAAAATGTCAGAGAGAGAAGCTAATGATAAAGGGCTGGAGGAAGCGCCTTTTAGCTTCTGAGCCAAACTTGAGAGTGTCGTGGTAGCCACTAGACTATATAAGGGTAAAATAACGAATGCTGGATGCATGATGGTACAAAAAGCTGTAAATCATCCTATCTGCTGCGTGATAGGCAGGCTAACTGATGGGATGAACGCATGAAACCCTGTGCCACTCAACAAACATAGTAATGGAGCGTCGGCTGCCATAAGGAGTAGCTCGCTAGTGGACGCGAGAACGCTATTGGATATTGATGCTTGGCTTAGTACTTAGGCTACTGCCAGGAAGCTGGAACTTCCCGGAAGCTGAAGAGACCATCATATCCTCCAAGCAATTCATCTGATGTCTCGGTTCGAGTTAACGTATGGAGTTTGGCGTGTGTTGTCAAAGTGTCATAGGGCGGCAGTTCGTCGTGTCAGAAAGTAGAGATGAACGGAATCTTACAGATGAAATTCGCAAGTTTCACCCGAAAGGGACCATACCCCCACATGGCGTTAGCGCCTCGTTCCAGATATGCGGTCGCATCGCCGCCACCCGCAGCCACTGGCTTGGGCCTGGGCCGAGCCCCGCCGACTTCCGACCACGTGGGATAACATGGATTAGTTCCACCAATGCCCAAGTGTCTTCCGTGGCGTTCAGCCAATCGGGTTTAGCGCCTTCGCTGCGGTCAAACGACTAACAAACCACCCCCACCACGATACATTCATCTTTAGCAATTGTTCTTTTTAGGTAAAACTATTGGACTATATCTGCTACAGCCCTCTGCAATATTCTATAAGAAGATTTGCATAGCAGAATAAAAGGAGACTTGCCCAATAGAATAGCGGTCTATGGATCTCCAAAGAACCCCTCTTCAAAGATAATATTCAAACTCCAATATATATACGGCTTATTCCGTCCGAGTCCTGATCACCCTGTCACCGGCTTCTTCGGAGAAAACAAGACTTCTCCATCCTAGTGCCTAGCTCCCTTTTTAAACTCCTCTTTTTATTCCAACAATGATTAATACCTAGTGCTTAAAAGTCGGCATTTACCGGTAGTTACCTGGACTCTTTCAAGCGACTCCTTGTTCCCTCAAATTGTATTGCGAGACCATGAGTATCGTAAGCCTACAAGAGCTAGCTAGCCCTGAAATTTATCTTCGTCAAGCTGACGTTTAGTTGTAATATCACTCGAAAATTAGGTGAATGGGAAAATTTTTGGCCACCTAGGGAATCGAACCCTAGGGCCTAGCGACACAGTATATTCAAATCGCTAGCCCGAACCACCTTGGCTATTCAAGACGGTGAAATGGAGGTTTCTACTTGGAAACTGAATATGTATGTATAAATGTTTGCTTCCTTGGCCAGGTTGGCAATCTATCAGTTAGAGCGTGAGTGTGGCATAGTAGCTTTCGTCACTGCTGTTACGTGAACCCTATTCAGTACCAGTACGGTTCGTTTGAAGGCAGCCAATGATTGATGCTGGCTGGTAATAGAGAGTGCTTTTATTTTAAGCCGCTATCTCTGATCAGTCCCCTTTCCCATCCAAGCCGAATACGCTACTACTATGTAAGACACTCTACGCCAAAAACAGATCCTAGTCCAACTCTTCTAGACTCTGATCAAGAGCGACGCTATGCCCGAACGTGCTAGAAACCACCGCCAAGTCTCTAGATAGGTACCCTTATGGCACAGCTCCAGAGTATCGACCAAAGGCGGACAATAGGATAATTGTAACGTTTAGTTCCCGTTTCACAGCCTCAGCGATAATCTGCTCCCGTACGGCCATGTTAAAGTTCCGCAAAGAGGCATCCCGTAGAATAGTAACGGCTGCATTGATGTCCGCTCGCCGGAAAGGTAGGACCAGATCTCGGCCATATACCTTGGCTTATCGTGGCTGTTGTCGATTTCCGGTCGTATCAAACGAATAAGGGGAAGTTTAGACGCTTCTTCTTGATCATGACCGCCGTAGACGGAGATCATTGGTAGACGTGCAGAGTCGCCCCCCTTCCAAGGGGAAGAAGAGCAGTGTTCATTGCGCTCTTCGCATTGATGTGTGCCTCCCGCATCGAGGCTCCCTTCACTTGTCTCGCAGGGCTTATCATCTTTCGGGGGCGGATGATCTAGCGATGAAGGTGGTGATACGGGTATCTTAGGAGATACAAAATGACTTGCACCTAGTCCTTCAACACCGTTGTGTGACGGTTCCTGGTCCCGGTTTGAGGAGAGCTCCGTCGGTAACTGACAGGGTGTTTCGGAACGATCACCGTCATCCTCCCCCTTTTTACGCTTCCGGCAACGCACATCCACCAAGTCCGTGCGAAACGAGTTAGCACTCTGGGTCTCCCCCAAAGCCGCATTAGAACGAATATTTGGCGATGTATTGGATGTGTCGGAATGTAGGGTGTCCATACCGAAGAGCCAGGCAGGAATTGGGGACAGAGTACGGTAGATGATGCTGTAAAGATCGGGTCGTCAAGCAGTAAATGATGGCGTATTTAGATTGATGAAAAGCTCAAGTATTATGGTAGGTTATCACTCTCACGAAGCTTAAACAACAACCCTGCCCAAGGTTTTCTGGCCCCAAGTCTTCCCTATTATGTATGTACCTAACCATGGTCGAACCTTCTCGCCGCTGGTGGTCTATCGAATGAAGTTTCCTTCTCGTTTGACTCTGAAGAAGTCGCTTAGCGAACATTGTGGTACTTCAAAGTATAATCGCGAAATACCTAGGAGGCAAGTCACTTATCAAAACGGATGTCTTGGATTATAACCAATTATCAGGAAGTTAAAGTGGATCCACATTGTGTATG
Source organism: Hypoxylon fuscum (assembly GCA_022578945.1). Lineage (NCBI taxonomy): Eukaryota > Fungi > Ascomycota > Sordariomycetes > Xylariales > Hypoxylaceae > Hypoxylon > Hypoxylon fuscum. The sequence goes on along the minus strand of MU399837.1, from coordinate 139,981 downwards.
GGTTTTCACATTCGAATATGATAGGGGGATTGGTTCGGTTTATCAAACTCAATTGAACAAGATTCAATCTCAAAAAGAATTGTGCAGCAAGATCGGGGCCCAAGCTAAGATCGGACAAGACAAAATCTGTGCGGTAAGTGGATAGGTGACGGGGTAACAGGGCGATATAAGGGGAAATGTTACGCGGGTACCGGGTACCGCCCGCACGGTCAGTGGGACCCGCTAGAAGGGTTCAGCTCGGCTTAGGCCGCATCGTCCAATCGCAACACCCATTTTGTGGGTCGTATACAAAGTACTTTCTAGATCCTTTAACGTACCTACATAGAATAAAATGAACAAACTTGTTGCACCGCTCAGCTTCGAGGCAAGTGGGCGCGATAACCAGCTCCTATTATTCCCAAAAAGTCAAACATATTAGTACCTAGTTCGTCAGGAAATGAGAGAATTGTTTAGCTCCTTCATAGCTCTATGCATGGTGCCAATCTTTATCTAAACAAAACCGTTAGTCTCACGACGAACGAAGTCAGCTAACATGGATGCCCACGTGAGATGTCACAACTATGTAGAAGAGGGCATCTAGCAGATCCGAGGCTTCGCCGAATAGGGAGCCAATACCAAGGGGAACGACGAAATGGGAATGGTTTTCGATAAGTCCGCCACTATGGTGGATATCCAACTTCTGTCATAGTTTCGAGGATATACTATACCCAACACTAGTCGCCCGTGGCAGACGTACTAGCGTCAAGATCCCTCTCAATAGGTATCGACATATTCCTCATAGGAGTGGCATATCAACGTACTACAACCACAATCTACACTCACTTAATTCCGCAAGCAAGCGGAAATCGCTCCATCCTTCGCGCTTCGCACATCTATACCCTTTTTTGAAATCGACTCTCGCAAGCGAATGCGACCTAGGTCCTAAAAGATCTCCCTTCGCGAGGATAATGTTAAGAGCGTCTGCGCCGCAGGCAACCGAGATCACATCACTTGGCGAGCAAATATTAAGACAACCAACGAGGAAGCAAACAAACTGCAATTCTCGAATATGGGGGAATCTCGTTTAGAACAAGGCAAGGGAGAAGTAGGAAAAAGTTAACGCGAACAAACAAACGTGAAAGCAGAGGAGCCACATATCGTCTTTGTGGCTGCTTTCGCTACCGCGCTTCCGCCATTCCATCAAATTAAGCCCATCGAAACATGCCTCTCATTTTAAAGTGAGGAGAACAGCTGTGTACGTAGTCCTCTTAAACATGGATTAATATCGGTAGATCGGCTCCTTTTGTTTCGCTGCGGGCGTGCTGTCGTAGATATCGCTGCCGTTGCTCTCATCGTCGCCTCGCGAGCCTCGGGTGTCGGACGCAGAGTTTCCCGCACCTCCGTGCATTGTCTCCTTGCCAAGGGCGCTCTCTTGTCTACCCAGGTAACTCGGTGTACTATCGAAACCCGGATGGAAGGGCTCATAAGATAATCGGGGTTCACCAAGGTAATTTGAGGCCGCTCCGGAGCCGGAGCCGGAGCCGGAGCCGACAGCCGCACGAGACGCCAATCTGGAGTGCTCCTCATCGGGGTCTTTGAAAGGATCGTCGTTTTCAATGGCAGGGGTGTGCGTTCTGGAAGGCCCCGCTATGACAGGCTCGTATTCTCTTTCCTTACCCTTGCCGCTCGATTTTCGGGATGGTACGGGCGGAGGTTCTAACCCATTTCCATATCCATTTCGCTCCGACTCCAGAGGACTCACCGAGTTTCGAGACGGTGGCTCTTGAGGTACTGGTTCCATTTGGGCTACGAGTTTCCTCGCGTTCAGCATGGCTCTCTGATGTAAGCTCAAGGATGCCTGGAGCTGCTCGTTGGTATCGATCAAGCTCTCCATCGTATCGTTATCAGGAGATGGATCTTCGGCAGTCATGTATATCTGGATACTTCGGCTTGCGCTTGTACAGCGGTCGGCAAACTCTTTGATCAGGTCGTTGTCAAGTACTTCGATTGGTGGGGTGTTGGTTACTACTTGTTGTAGCAGTTTTGCAGATGTTTTCGCTTCCTCCAGTCGGCTAGCCAATTCTACGGGGTCGGGTAGTCTACGATTCGAATGGCTTCGCGCAAAGTAGTTCTGGGAGTGTGGATTGACTGGGGGTGCGTTGAGAGTGCGTGGCACGGGAGGTGGAGGACCTTGTCCCTAGGTAGATAGCAAATGTTAACATGGTTGATGCGGGCAGAGAACGAAGGGAGTAGCAGTTCTAACGTACCCCATACTGCCGCTGCGCCTTCTCCTTCTCCTTCTTCCACATTCCGATGAGGATGCCTAGACCTTCGTCGTATCCCTTGGTGTTATCGAAAGAATCCAACGTCTCCATCATCATCTGGCGCACGCTTGGATCGCGAACAGATCTCAGCAGCTCTTTGCAAGTGTCGGTAAACTTTTGATCCAGATTCCTCGTGAACGTTTGACCGGGGTTGTCGGCGAGGATGCGCATTAGCATGATGGCATTGTATTGATACGAGGGTTTGGTCCAGTAGTCCCTCTTCAGGAATTTGCGGATAAGGCGCGCGCATTCTGCAGCCGCGGCCGGGGACGACTCGGCGGCATCGACAATAGGTGGTAAAAAGAGGACTTCGTCACCGGCATTGTTAGAGTCGGATTCGCAGAAGAATTTCTAATTCGTAGTCAGGTTTCTATATTTGCAAAGAGTTGAATTGCAGTTATCGCAGACGTACCACGCAGCGAGTAGCCGTAGCCTCGGGGCTTTCTCCCTCTGCGGCGACAGACGCGCTAGGACCTTTGAAAGGGTCAAATGTTAGCGAAAAGTGTATTTTCCATTTAAAAAAGAAAAGACTTTTTTTTTTTAACTCTAACATACCATGGCCATTACTAGTATTGGATTTCTTCTTCCTTATGGTGCCAAGCACCTTGCTCATCCTGAGCGACTTCATTGGACTCGTTTTTTTTTTTGCCTTCTCCTTAACTGTGCATATGCTTTGTAACGGGAACGAAGAGTGTAGGCTAAAGTGCGTCGGTAGTTTTTTCTTTTTTTCTTTTTGAACGTCGCAGCCTAGAGTCGGTGCTCCCTTGTCGTCCTCTGTGAAGGCTTAAGGTTAATCAGGTAAGGTCAGCCGAATGGGTTTTTTTTAATGATCGGGTGTGTTTGTAGTTTCGGTGCAAACTGCAAGTTGAAAGCTGAGACGTTGCGTTTGGGGGATATGACGGGGGACTGCAGGATGACGGCGGGTGGATTATGTATTGGGTATAAAAGGACGAATGGACGAGTGTGGATGGGATGGGATGGGATGGTACCGCACCTAAGCCGTTGTGAGGCGTTTCAGCCTTGGTTCGAAGAAGAAGAAAATAAAGAGTCGCAATTGGAGAAATGAAGAAATGAAGCTTCGATATTGGCTGTTGGAAAGAAGTTGCAGCCAATCCGTTGGAAGGAATAATTTACATATGTAAATGTAAGTACAACCTGGAATCTTTGCGCTGAAATGAGGCGCCACCCCACTATCCAATACCTAGTACCTTTTGTACGCACGTAGTAGGTACGCAGTTTATTATCCCAACCGCGACTGCCTAGAGCTACAATAAATATGTACGTACTTGGACCCCAATTGCCACATCTGGACGGGGCAATTCTCCAACATGGCAAGGACAAACAACGTCAAGATGCGCGGCAAATACTCGGGGCTTCCTTGTGCTATCGCCGTTGGTTCGTTGGAGGTTGATGACTTATAAGCGAAGCCCAGGCAGGATCGTCATGCAGGCCCATTTGATGTGCACAGCCTCAACACCACACGCAAGCCTTCTCTTTGTACATGTGTCAATAATGTATGTAGACGTAGCACAATACAATAGTCTAGACCGCTTTAGCTACATATTACTGCATACATAGGTACACACGCTTTCCACGCCCAAGAGATGGGAATCAGCTGCCGTTGAGCAACCCAAGTCATCGACACCGTCGTCGTCTTGGCTTGGTGTACTGGACGCGCGGCTTCTCAGCTAATATCTATCTTCTATACGCACCATGCTACGAATTCCACTGTCAAGTGACTGATTGGATTATATATATGGTGGGTTTTAGGGGTCGGGAATTGATGGAAGTGCCCAATCAAGCAGAGGCACATCTCATTCTACTCATATGCTGACAAAGCATCATGACAATCACCCACCTCCTTTCCATCCAACTACAGACGACATGCTATATATACAATCAGTATAAAACAATACTCTCGACCTCTGCAGTACGGAATTTCACGCTTTTTTGTTCATTTCTCGCTTTAACTTTCCTCTTCTCGAGAAATGCTTCGCTAAAGTATCGGACAAGTCGGTATTATTGTCGTTAACTACCTAGCCAAGCTTAGGAGTGAACGATTTCTTATGAGTCACAGATATTGGTAGGCAGGTATAAGAAGTAAACCTAAAGGTACGATGCAAGGCAAATCTATAATTTATACGAAGCAGAGCAAAGCAGTTGTTGAAAAGGCCAAGGTTTGCTGGATGCCAGTTGTCCGAAACTCCAATGCCACAACACCTATCCCTTCTTGGGGCAATACATAAACGTTCGTTATTGAACGTGTCCTCCTGTGCCTCGCATTTGTAGCGACTATAGGTTACATGCAATGGTGTTATCTGCTCTGAGCAAAAAGTGCAAGAGTACAATAGAATATCTTTCATCGGTCATTCTCGCGTAGGCACACCAATAGTGTCTTGCCCCGGGAGACCACAGCTCAAGAATACCAGCAAATGCGTTTCCTGGGTTCCTCAACTGGTGAATAACGACGGAAAGATATCCATACTTTCCGTCGTTATCCACCAGTGAGTCACAGCGCAAGGAATACCACCTCGAGAGCGAACAGGCGTAACAGTAACTTCGAACCACCTCGTCCATCGTCAGTACCCATCTTCCTGACAGGATCACAGAATATATCATGGTCTCCGCACGTGCTTCTAGCGGGAACTCTCGTCCTGACCATCACCGGTGTTCTCACCAGAACTCTCAGCATCGTTCTCCTCATCATTCTCGTTCTCTGTCTCGTAGTCGTTCTCGTCCTGGTTCTCAGAGAGGGCATCCTCCAGGGCGGCAGCAACAATCGTCATGCGCGCTTTGCGCGAGGTCTCCTTTCGAGGACTGGTTCGCAAGGTGGTGGATCGCTGGGTCTTGCTGTAGGTCTTAACTACAGTCTTCGATTTTCGAACCGCCGCCGTCTTGCGGCCAGGAGATGACTTAGAGCCTAGCACGACATCTGTGTTGACCGAGACCTTCTTCGACACACTTCGCTTAATAGTGGTCGCAGCGGCTTTGGCCCCCTTCGCTGCCTTACGGCCGGCATTAGCCAGGGCGCGCCTAACGACCTGCTTCTTGCTTCCCGTGGCAGCGTGGATCTTGCGCTTCTTCGGAGCGCTGTTGCTACCCTCGCCCTCCTCCTCAAGAGCCACATGCCGCTTTCGCTTGCTGCTACCAGATCCTCGTCCTCGCGAGTTCTGACTGGGTGGTTTAGGCTGCTTCACTTCCTTGGGCTTCGGGCCCAGGACTCCTCGACAGTTCGGACTACCACAGAGACACTTTTGTACGTTCTTAGCCGAAAAAGGATCAAAGTTGTAGTCATACGTCAGCTCCTCGCCCGTCATGATATCGCGGTCACCTGCGAACAGCGCCATTCGTGGCTGGCCTGATACAATCCACTTGATCATCCTGCAATTGGGCGAACACGAATGGTTGACGAAACGAGCGATACTACCGGTCGTAGCGTCAATGATCATGTTTTGGTCAAAGGACATCAGATAGTAGCACTGTAATTGTTAGCAGCTGCGCGAGACTCATACAGAATATCTATCATTGGTCTTACCTCGTTGTCTTGGTACTTCTCGTTCATGCGACGATCACATTCTTCTTCGGTAATAATCTCACCGGTGTACTCCATGATGATCTGGTTCGCTCGGAAACAGCGGTTGGCTCGTATGCCATAACCTCGGTCATCGGTCTTGATGACCTCTACTCCGACACGGTACTTGCCGCCTTGCTTAGTACGCTCCTGGAGTCTAGCAAAAGCGCGGTTCTGGCATGTCTTGGAGCCTGCGTTGCAGTTGGTCTCATCACACTCGTAGAGCATGATGCGATTCTGGCAGTTTTCACCGCATCCGTCTTCTGGAGTGCACACACACTTGGATTCGTAATCCTTGAAGTGAGGTGTCTTCTTCCAGTAAGCACCTGCGTCGCCAACGAATCGGTCTAAAAACGTGTTAGCTAAAAGTATATATATATATATATATATAAAGGGAGTGAGAATGAAATAAAATATGTGAAATTAACTCACTCTTAGTAATCTTCTTCCATTCATCGGGTTTGGGTTGTCCAGGAGGAAGTGGGTTGCAAACATCGAAGGGGAGTTTGAAGTCTTTACCCTTGATCAGCATGCGCATGCCGTTGTAGATAGGCATAGGCAAGGTTTCATTGACCTCGCCACTGGGCATAAGCTCTGGTAATTGTGCCAGTTCTTTCTTCTCAGCAACTGTGAGACCCTTGTAGACATCAGTTGGCGTCTCTTGACCGGCATATAGGCCGCGATCAAGGTACTTCTTCACGCGTCTCTGTCTGATAGCTGGAGCCTGCTCAGCAGCGGGTTCCGGCTCTAGCGCGGGAACCTGGGCATGGATAGGCGCAACATGAGGTGAGGCGGATGTTGCAGATGTGTTGCGCGTAGCAGGTATGGCGGGAGTGTGTGTCGCAGGTACAGCTTGTGTAGCTGTAACCTTCACTCTCTTTCTAGGAGGTTCTGAGGTGGGGTTCTGGACATGTTTGCCATTTGCCCAATAACTAGTGACAACGCGGCTTCGCTCAATTCCAGCGTACTCGTCCGTATCTTGAAGTCGACGTAACTCTCGCGACATCTTAGCAGGAACAGCCTCTTCGCTGTCTTTCTCAACAGTCTTCCGGCCTCTCTTGCCTAACTGCGATCCCAGTCTATGTATCTTCTGTGCCAGGGTCTCTGGTTCTTCCTGACGCGACAAACGCGTCTCAATGCGCTTTGCCGGAATTGCTTCCTTTGTCTGAGTGACTTTGGAAGTCTTGCTAAGGTGCTGGTCGCGTGAGGAGTGCTGCTTATTCGAGTCGGCAGATCCATTAACGTTATCGTTCATTGTCTGGTCTGAATCGCGTGCAACTGATTTCTCTTCGGTAGTAGCAGGTCGCTTGCGGTCAGCCACATCATCTCCCTTCGAGCGGCGTCTTCCGTGCATGGCAGTACCAGCCAGTTTTGCTAGGTTGTAGATGGGTGCTGTTAGGCGTGAGCGGCGCGAGCGGGTAGTAGATGGCGTGTCGGTAATGCTCTGCGCAATGGGCTGGGAGATCTGGGTGGAATTGATAGTAGTGGGGGGTTCAGAAGACGCGACAATAGAATCGCGGATAGATTCAGCACCATCAATGGGCGCGTCAATATCCATCGGGTCAGTATCATCACTTAGGCGCATTGGTGTAATATTATCACCTTTAGAGGCGTCTGAAGCAAGACTCATGTTGTCGATGGTGGTAGGGGGTGTAGAGGATAGGGAAACAGAGTGAGAGAAGGTTGAAGCAGTCACGCTGACTTCGGAAGATAGTGCACGCGCAGGGCACGCGGGTGTTATTAGCGAGTCCATGTCTGCCATTGATAGACGCGACGATGGCTCTGGTAAGATAGCTGACTTGAAGTCAAAATGCTCTAAAAAGAGGCTTTGCAACGCGTTAGCGATTTGATACTTTGACAAAGCAGTTGTGAATAGACACAAAAGTTATGTAATAAAGTAGGGTGTGTTTGGCGTAGTAGTGTGTAGATGGTAAAGTGGTGAGTGTGGAGGACGCAAGGTGTAGTAGGATGTAAAAGTTGGTAATAGGTAAGGTCTTGGATGTATGTGGGTGGGTTTACTAAGGTAAGGTTGAATTGAATTGATGTTCCAATGCAATGCTAGGCTAGTTTGGGGCGGGAGTGGAAATAGTAGATAAAAAGGGTAATTCTGTCGACCAATGGCTAACCTTGTCCGTGTCCGTCCGTCCTACAAACGCGACCGGACTGGACTTGTACCTAATACCTCCTCCCTGACTTGGGTCCGAGTGCATGTAGGAGCCACCTAAGCGATCAAGGGCAATAAAGGACGATGCCGATAGCCAGAGATCAAGACGGATAGGTAGTAGATAGGAAAGTGAGGGAGTAGAAGACGAGTAGTGGATGTGACGGAATCAAGTGTTTGTTTGTGTTTGCAGTGCAGCTCAATTCATGAGACACACGATGATGTGGGAGGAGTGATGTGGAAGCGGTAGAAGAGGTCGTCTGTTCATACGCGTGTTTCTGATGAACTTACCTGAGAAATATTCACTAGGTATATAGTGAGTTTTGAAGTGCGATGCTATTCGCGGTCTTGGGGGACTGAATGCTTGATTCGCAGAGTTGGGTTAGAAGATTGGTAAAAAGAGTGTTGTTGAGAGAAAATGAGTTGAGTGTGGAAAAGTTGTGTTGATGTGCACAAGTTTTGGTTTGGAGAGAATATGTTTTGGGGGGAGAAAAAAGGGAGAGGGGAACTTTGTATTAAGCTGTAGTTGCAAAAAAAAAAAAAGTTAAGAGGATAATCGGGGAGAGAGGAGCGTGCCACTGACCTAATGGCTCGTTCAATGAATGCTATTTAACGAGAAGGCTGGGGGGGTAGTTGCGAGATGGGTAGATACCTACCCTACGGTGTTTTATTATTGCCTTCCAATGTGCAATACATACTAACAATATGTACATTCACCAACCAGGCCAGTCAGCTTCTTCGGATTACATAGTCCGGCACCTCCGCGTCCCTCTCCTCTGACTTCATCATGCCATCTAGACGTGCGTGCCTCCACGGCTGACCGACTGACTAAACGATAACTACCTACCTTAGCTACCCGCGTAGTCTCAATACACCTAGCCTTGGGGACCAAGCTCCCATCCTTGATCACATCCTTCAATCCATCCCACAGGGACAAACTTAAACTACGAATCCGTCCTCCTCGAGATGATGGAGACCGGCCTACTAGCAGCACTTGATTATATATACTTCCCAAGCCAACAGGACCACCATGTATCTGCATGATCTACCTACCCAAAGACGGACAGTCCCCCAACCTTATCGTACGTAGATCAGGGGCTATTGTAAATGTAAGTTTTGAGAAGGTGATTGGGTGGTATATTATTCACGAGCACGACTTCCCTAGGGCTACTGGGTGATTTGATTGTTGGGTAGTGCGAAGAGAAACAATTGCGAAGCCTGGTGGGCGATCACCATCTCTACGTTACGGTAGTCCACATCTCAATTTTTTGGTCGTCCCCATCAACCATCATCCTAGATCGTCTTAGAGCGGGGAGCGGAGGATATAGGTGATGCCTCTCGATGTGATTCGGGCTCGTCACTCGGTAACGGTGCTCGGCCTCGCGCAGGTAGGCATTTGGTTAATAGTTTGTGGCGTCCATCGTGAGCGATATTTTCATAATCCACGTCGAAATTGATGGAATATCGCGGTGCTGGTGAGTATTGGCCGAGTGTCATCCTAGGGAGACCCCTTGCGCTGATTTAGTTAGTTGAGGGCGTAGATCCCGGGCGTGTCTAATGATGCCGCTTCCTCCGACGTGACCTCAACAAAGCCACGGGCATGAGCGAGCAATAGCCTAACGATATGCCTGCGACCTTCGTTTGGTCTCATTATGAATCTCGGGGAGTTTGTTATTTGGTTTTATAGGACTTCTGACATATTCACATAATCCTCTCTTGCACATCTCGACCTACTTGGTCTACCAGACGGGCCTATCCCTACGGCCACAGAATTTATGTGCTACCAATCAAGAATATACATATACCATAGGAATCCAGCCGTTCAAGTGTCACCCGATTGATTCCCCCGATTTTCTTCATTCGCCTTTGTGTATATTTAACTCTTCCGGTGGCATCGTTGGGGGTGGTCTTCGCAAACCCGTCACCTGGGGTTGAGGTGGAAACATCGATGTTGCATGAAATTGTAGAGGGAGCTGGGGCTTGGCTAGTAGACTGATCTACTGCTATGTTTCCTTCGATCTAGGTGGCCATCGTGCGATTGCGTCTAGGGATGGATTGGGCGAGGCATAGGTATTGGCACAGTAGGGAATTGGATAGGTCCTTGGGATTGAACGGGATACCTAGGTATGCACGATATACCATGGTCTCGGGCCTTAGTTTCAGGTTGGACGTGGTCGAGATCGGGTTGGGTGACTCTAGGAATCCCGAAGGTGAGAAGTCTGTTTGCCTCTGCGTCAGCTTTGCATCAAACAGATAATCCAATAGATAGTGGGGTACGTGATTGGATTGATTTACTTGACCGATAATTCGGATAGACTTCATAAAGCCTAGCATGGATTCGTCCTTCGAGTATGTGTTAGGACAGTCTCGATTGCGGGCCTCGATGGTGCATGTGTGCTGGTTATTATCTCGGGGCCGTATCGGGGCCATCGAGGAGTTGGCTACCTACCTAATGGATAGCATTTCTGATCGGCGTAACACTGACGTGGGCAGGAGCATCATCTGTAGTCTCGACCACGAAAATCAGCCATAACGTTAAACAAAAGTTTTTAAAAGGATTCAATGACAGGTTCGTCACAGTGAAATATATTTAAATCGTCGTGTATGCCGAGTTAGTGCCTGATATTGATCATAGGTTGGCAATCGTAACCAACGTAATGGAAGACAAGGCTGTCACAATTCCAGAAATACTCATTTGATTGAAGCCTTTTTGGTTTCGAGTAGTGCTTAGAGGTCTAGTATCTTGGGTTATCTCAAATACCTGGATTAAATCCAAACCTTTGACGTCTTGAAGCACAGGTATTGTGTAGTTCCCATCTTATTAGGACAACATCAGACAACGATCATGCACGACAGACAGTATGACGCGGAAACTGACGTTAGCTTCTTCCTCTCCCCTCAAAATCTTCCATTCACCCCAGATTAGTGAAGACATATCTGCCACATTGGTGAAATGAGTTGATACTACTTGACGCTCACCGTTCCGTTGAACTTGGTAGCTACTCACCTTGAGCGGACCTAGTTGATAACTAGCTGGGAATTGTGCTTACTTCCTTCCGACAATATATTATCTAAAAGCTGAGATGCCATAAGAGTGAAGAGGTAAGATCTATCTAGACCTTGGAAATGGACGTTATCTTTTCGACGTCTCCAAACCGAACGACGAAGCTGAAGACCCTGGTGTCTGATGCTAGAATGCATAGAACTCCCGCCATGACTGATCCATTGCCATTTATTTTATACGTCAAGCTATGAGCGCAATGCTCTGGCCCTGCCTTTTGGGAAGGAAGGGGAGGGAGGTTGCGAACACCATGCGATACTGCCTAAGCCGCCAATCAATCATTACACGACACATAGTGTTCAGCATGATGGACCAGCATGGGCTTAAAATGATGGTAAAACCGGTAAGAAGCATCTTGGCAAGGTCGAAAAATGGCATTGCCGAACATAGCTCCAGACTCGGAACAAGGTGGGTGACTCATGTATCAATGTGCTGTATCGTTGGGGGAACCACACAGCTGAGTACACACACGATGCGCACCTTGATAAATATATACCAGGTTTCCTCTCTGATACTTCTATTCTTATCGACGTCATGATCAAGAAGAGAACCAACCCCTTTGAACGACCACGAAGACTAGAACTCAGCCACATCACTTGGTCACGATATCTTTCCTGGGTATCAAGTTTCCCAAAATATACGAGGAAATCACTCGTGATAGATGATTACAATGACATTGGATGGGGTTGGGTCGTTATGTGTGCTCTAACTAAGCTGGACGGGAGACAGCTCGGCCTTCGTAGGCAGACACGTCAATATTTCGTGATAACGTTCTCTATCGATGTTATATGCGCTTTCTCGGCAATACTGCTATTGACTTCGTGTTAACTGTGATGAAGGTGCCTACATGAGAGAGTTGGATCCTGCTGGGTTTAAGGTAGATCCACTTGCAGACACATTCACACCGAGCTCAGGTAGAGTTCAGCATTCTGATAAAGATACGACGACAAGATTTTAGGAGAATTAAGCAGGCCAAGTAGACGTAGGGAGGCACATTCGCCCATAAATTATTAGGGGTCTTCCAGGAGATATGTGGAGGACATGCGCTTATGTAGTTTATGTACTAGGTACAATTCTATCTCCAGGCCGCAGACATCGAAAATATCGAACGTATATGTAGGTATCATATGCTTTTTAGGATTCTTATTATGTTGTGTCAGCCCTATCGTGACCTTCGTCGGAGAGATCGAGGTAGAAGTGGGGTTTACTTCATCTAGCAGGCCCTGGCAGTTGAGACAGAACTATTGAATACGTACATGTTCCTCCCTCCGAAGTCTTTCCCAAGCTATTTTCAAATGCGCCATGGTGTTCGATGTATCATCACGATGGAAGCCCATCGCGGCAATGAAGGTACGCCATGCATGTCACCCAACTTGCCCACCTCTGTTTCACGTATAGTCACGTCGCAACTTACATATGCATCAAATCCTCATTTAGTTTAGAATGCGAGTATCGCAATTGAACTTATTATGTAGTGCAACCGGCACAAACGCTGGTGTCAAATATTGAAAGACAATAAGGGAAGTGTCTCGGCTTTGGGACGGCAGGGATGTACGGATATCTCCATCAAAAGACGTAACGAGATGAAGACCATCGAATGAATGTTGCAGATAGTTGATTTATCCTATCGTAAGGTTAGCATCTAGTCTGATATTGAATCGTTCAACCGTGTACTGGAACGAAAATAAACACACCACACCTAGTTGTCGCTTATTCACAGATATCAAGGCAGGCTGGAAGGTAGGAAAATAGGAGGAAATAAACGTGAATTCAATATCATAGAGGCCAGGTAATCTTCCATTCTCTCGATTGCTTAAGTGGACACGTTAGATCATGGATACTTATTGAAGTTGATACATGTATGATCAATTTGAATCGTGATGATGAAGCTGGGTTATTGAGGGACATACCATATTGTACGGTGCAGTACTGTACCTATAACCTACCAGAGCCTAGTGAGGTAGTGATAGCGGTAGCGGGTTTTCACTATGGGCACTCCAGCAAAGACCCAGAAGACAGCGCAGACAACCTCCAAATGACGGATGTGCACGGCAACATCGACATAAAGTACCTGGGAAAGATCCTCGAATGAAATAAATTTTAGTTGGTAGGTACGGCATTGAGAGTTGGCATTCCAACTCCAATGCACCACTTGACCGCCTCAAGCCCCGTTGAAACACTCGTCTAGACTTAACTGATATGATCCCTGATACTAGAAAACCTATTCCTCATATGTAGCTGGCTGAATGCTGCTTTTTACGCTACGTGTACACCACTGGCCATTTCGGTACCCCCCTTTTCGCCCCGAAAGATATTGACGCCATATAAAAATCATAGGAAGGGGTCCCGTCTTGAAGCTCTGGGGCCCTTGCTCAAAAGTGCATAGCCCCCCGTGCCTGAGTCCATGCAGTCATGGTACCCAGCTGATTTCCAGGACTAGCCCTTCACCAAAAGAAAATCTATCTTGGTAGGTAGCCAAGATACCTCACTCGAGGTCTCGCCCACACGACAAATCCCTCCGCGATAATAACATGCTGTACATTCTTGATGGGTTAAGAAGCTTACCTACCTATATACCCTGACGACCCGAGATCTGTGGCTGGTTATTATTATCTTAACATTCATTTAGGGCCGCTACATCTCGCATTGGTTACAACATGGCCCGGCAGCCTAAGGAGTGCAATATGTTATAAAGCAATAGCGTCTATAATTAGAAATGCTGGATGGATGAGAATACCGTCATACCTACGATGACAGGTCCATCGAATCGATGCCCACCGAATCCGATCCTGAGCCTGTACCATGTTCTCTAGGTTAGATTTAAGGTATTAAAGATACTAAGGTAGTTATTATAATGCATCTACAGCTCAATGGGTCACCATATCATTGAATTCCATTGGGCCATCTTGCAGAACAAAAGTGGTAGGGAATATGCATTAGACGATGGCCACCGAGGTGGGTGACAGAGAAAGCAAGGACTGATATTTCTGTCGCCCACTTCGGCTACGAGGCACACAAAGGTGTCTCGCGACCATCATCTGAAATGCGTCAATTAGGCGTGAAAACTTGAGCGATGTCTCTGTGGAGAGGTAACGCGAAGTACAGCGACTATCTACCTATAAAGGTTGCTCATTTTTGCGGCAAAGGTCCAGACGGAGGCCATCACCCCTCCCGTACCCTGATTCTCATTTTGCTCAAGGATCAGACGGAGGCCATCACCCCTCCCGTATCCTGCTGCTAATTTTACGGCAAGGTCCAGACGGAGGTCATCAACCCTCTCGTACCCTGCTTCTCATTTGGCGGCAAAGGATTAGACGGAAGCCATCAACCCTTCCGTATCCTGCTGCCGCAACTATGCTGTCCGATCGATTGGTGGTATATCCTTGATCAAAGCAAAACCGAAACCGAGAAAAAAACTCCATGTTGAAAAGAACTCGCCCCATCCATGCGACTCGTGGGAATCTGATGCAAGTTTATCGTCTTAGTATTACAGGGTATTTGTGTCGTGATCGTAACGGTCATTAGCGGTATTTCGTGGTTGGGTGTTATTAGCTTAGACGGATACTGGTGTGTCACCGTTGGTTGCCGTCACATAACCCTCATTCTCGCCGTCATCGTCACCATTGTTTGCTGGCATAGTAGGGTCCATGGGCGACGCATCGATAAGGTTACCGGCATCTTGGCTACCAGCATCTTGGTTACCGACATCTTCAGAGAGCTCAGATGCGCTGACACCACCGCCGGTCTTAGCCTGTTCCATGGCAAACAAGCGGGCGGCTCGGCCTTCCTTCTTGCGGGGCTGTGGGGCTGGACAACGAATGTTAGCTGGTAAGTTTGGTACGTATGACTACTAGAAGGCACTTACCTCGACCATTCTCCTGAACATAGAATCGACGAAGCAGCGAGACTGCATCGTCACGAAGATAACCACCCGCGACAGGATAGCCAATTTCCACATTACCACCGTCGCCATTCTCCTCGTCACGCGGCATAGGCTGTATTTTGCCCTTGACGACGCGCGAGAGGTCTGCAGGACCATACCCATTCTGATAAGGTCGGTCCACGGGTACCGTCACAGGCTGGGAATTCTGGTGGATCTTGAAAACACCTCCGGTACCACCAAACTTGTCGTTGACGGCGCCGAAATAGACCTTCTTGATACCCAATTGTCGAAGAAGGGAAGCGCACATGACACAAGGCTCAACCGTGACGTAAAGAACACACTCGGGGACAATGGAGCGTTCAACCACAGGAGCCGGGTGGAGCTTCTGGCCGTAAGGATAGATATGACCGTCTTTGGGGTCTACGTCTCCCCAGCTGGCATGGTCCAAGGCGATGTTGTTGTTAAGCTCCGTGGCATCGCCATCCTTTCGAGAAAGTAAGGCAGACAGAGCCATAAACTCGGCGTGACGAGCACCACAGCGGGTAACATTGGTGGCATTCATTCCTTTGGCAATGATCCTTCCCTTGTAGACTAGGACACAGCCCACCGGAGTCTCGTTCGTGTTCAGAGCTAGAACGGCCTGTTCACTAGTTAGCTGGCTCATTGATATCCACAGGGTGAGACCGAATAAGAATATTAAAAATGGATATAGGTGAATGAAGCAGGTTTGAGTCGGTTGCGTAGCGGCGGTAATTGAGAACTCTTATGTCTCAACTACCTAGCTAGCATGATGGCAAAAAATGGGGAAGGGAAAGAAAAGTAAAGTAAAGTAAAGAAGGGTGGGTAGAGAATCTTACCATATCAAGCGCCTCTTGCATGAAGTGAAGGTGGTATGCTCGCTCAGCTCGCTCCTCATCAGTCTTGGGTTCAATGAGTCCAGGCAGGTTGAGACCATCTCCGGGAATAGGCTTAACGGGCTTTCGCTTCTGAAGGTCAGCGGGACGAGGCAAGGCGACAGCAGGCGCCGGAGCGGGGGGCTTGGCAGTAGCGCTTGCTGCAGCGCTCATGGTAGCAGGTTTCGCCTCAGAAGGCTGTTGAGCACCAGGAGTATCATTGAGAGTGAGACTACTGAGTCCATCACCAAGCTGCATATCCTGTTTACCAGGTGGGACATTCTCTGCCAATTTAGGCTCGCTGGAAGACGTGGATGCCATGGCGGTGGGCTGGCTGCGGGTACCCGTGTTCTGAGTCTGAACTTGGTTGCCTGCTACGGGAGGCTTCAATGCTGGTGATTGTGATTGTGATTGTGATTGGGATTGGGATTGGGATTGGGATTGAGAGACGTTGGAAGGATTTTTGGGAGCAGTGTTTTCCTTTCTGTTACCCGAAGGGCGAGTCTGATTGTTGCGTTGATTGTTGCGGTTCTGGCCACCAGGTCCAGCTTGTCTTTGAGCCCTTGCCTGTTGAGGGTTGGTGTCACCTTGATTCGCAACGGGAGTAACACCAGCCGGGCGAGAACGTTGGGAGGCCGGGGGTGGCGGCGTAGAAGATTGGTTGGTAGTAACAGACTGTTGATTGGAGGGGCCGATGGACGGATCATCGTCGCCGGGAGGTTTGGCACCTTTTCCGCCTCGGCCACCTCGCCTACCACGTCTCCTACCGGGAGCCATTGTGTCGTCTTGGGATTTTTGGGATTCAGAAGAATCAAAGCCTTGTTCAAGATCTGTGAAGACGTCTTGATGATGTTGTTGTTGTTTTTGTGAGGGTTGTGAGGTAGAAGGTTGGGGAGATGGGGAACGTAAAGAGGTGGGATTAGGATTATGAGTGGTAGAAGTTGTTGACGTTTTTGGACGCGGTTGCTTAGTTGAGTCTGAGGTTGCCGAGTTGATACGGAAAATGCGGGTTAAGAGTTGGATGAAAGACGCAAACAGTGCCTGCCAGAGGTTCGCGGCGTAACCTGAGATTTTGTGTCCCGCCATTGTTTCCTCAGTCGCGCACCTTCCGGGCGCACCTTCCTCTTACTTAAAAATTCGACGATTATTAGGGTGGGCAAATACAATACCTAGGTAACTTCACATTTATTAAAATGTGAAGTCGTTCCCACAGGCTTAGCTACCTTAGCTACCAATTACTATATTAAGTAACGCCAACCGGCAATGAACGAAGGAATGAATGAATAGATGTCAAGGCAAGACCTGCATGAGTCGCCCTTTCCCGTGTAAGTTGCTCAACGAGTTCACGGCCTTGACAAAGTAGCCGGCATTGATATCTATGGGGTTCCTAACGACTGTGCATCTAAGAAATCGCAATATCTTTTATTACAGAACATTTCGAGGATACAATGGAGTATGGATAGATAATGTGTCTATAGGATGAAGGCGAGTTGTGGTGCGGGCAAGTCACCAGATTGAGGTGAGGTTTTTGGATGGAAAAAAAGTGATTTACATTTTTTTATAGGTACGAGCGCGGCTGAGAATTTTCTACCACTGATCAAGTTAGGTAATTACCTAATTGACGCTAGTCTATTACTTACATAAAGTTAAAAGATACGCGGGGTGACACTTAATTAAGTGCCTCTATATAGGGTTAGATTCATATGTAGACTTAACCCGAACTAGGGTAGCGGGAGCGCCCGCGGCTGCTAGGTACCTAATGCAACATGCAACTTACGGTTAGGTAACTGCACAAGGGTGAAATTGCAATTAAACCAAGTAATACAAGCAAAGTATGGTGTAAATTGGATTCAGTTGGTCTTCTGCCCCAGCAGTCTACGATGAACCATCAAAGTCTACGAGATACTAGTGGTATTCATCCAGTTGGCATTTCACAATGTCGTCATCACAATGAAGAGGCGACGAGATTAATAAAAGCAGTCAAGGGTCGTATTAATCCAAGTAGGCGCGGGAGACACTACCTCGCAAAGATCATCAGCTAGACCAGCCCTCGACCACCATCTTTCCTCTACTACTACTTCGATCCAACCACCACCGTCTGTTCATCCAAAGGGTATCATGTTTTTTGAAGTCATGCCATCGCATGCCAACTATCGCTAAATATACAATAATAATAATAATAATAATCCATATATATGTATATATATATATATATATATATATATATATCAATTAATCTCATATGTGAAACCATCCGAGGTGTAATCGTGCAACGCTCATTTCATTGACTTGAACTGCCCAAGCTTTTCAAATCAGAGAAGATCGAGAGATGCGCGATAAGCCGGTCGTCAGGGCTCTAGCTCCATTGGAAGCAAATTTTTGCTTGGACTCGCATTGAATCTTGGAGATGTCCCGAGACAGTTGGGAGTATCTAGACTTCATGTTGTCTATGATGGAAATAGAAAATCGGGCCAGGAAGGAAAGTGGTTGTGCAGGCAGGTCCAGCATGACTGCACATTTAGTGTCTTGTGATGTGGTGTATGTGATAGCCGTAGACCAGTATTCCGCAAGGGTGGGAACGGTTCCAAGCTCTTCAGTTTTGAAGCCAAGTCTCCAATGGCAAAGCGTGCTCAAAACGGCATCTCTGAAAAAAACGAGAGCCAGCAGGCATGCTGCAAGAGCAGAGAACAGTACGCCGACAGCCGACAGTACTCCTTCACTAGTCCCAGATAGGGGCGCAGAGTGAGTAATTCCATTGAGAAGGCCATCCTTCCTAGGAGCACTCGCGCCGGCAATGTTCTGGAAGGACATGCAGGAAGTACCAGTCGGGGCGGAATGCCGCAGAGTATCGCGGGCATCTAGTCTTGCGCCAGAAGTTGACCTGTGTCTCGTATTCGAAACCGTCTTCATGGTCTGTTGGCGTGGTGATGTGATGGGCACATGTATTGCGCTAGAAGTCGACCCGTGACTTCTGCCGATGCCCATCTTCATCGTTTCTCTTTGTTGTGACGTAGATGAAATCGACGAAGAATTGCTATCAATTACGTCGCTCTTCGGGACAGTAGTGTGAGACGTTACTTGCTTGACATCGGATATTCTCGGTTGCTGCAAATGTCTTAGCATAGAGCTCTGATTGAGAGTATGAGAAATGCTTACCCTTGAGGTCTCGGTCTGTGCGCTAGCTGCATAGTCTACTAGGGATGACTCTGGTGTCCTAGTTGTAGTTCCAAGAGTCACTAGGCCAGTAGATATGATACTTGAATGGCTTCTTGCCATTGTGGCAACTGAGTGCTGCTGACTTAGCTGGCTTCTTGCGGTGGCAGGTGATAGTCTATGCTGGGACATGGGTGATCTGGGCGATGAAGCGCTTGGTGAAATTGGTAGCACATTCGGTCCAGCTGGTGATGATGAAGGGTATGGTTGAGGCCATGGTTCATTTGTTTCAGTCGGCGGTTGTGGATCTAGTCTGCCGGGGGCAATAGGAACATGCCACACCGGTACTTGGTCATTCTGCCCGCGATTACCGTTAGTTAGATCGGGTGATTGAATTGGCCTATGAGATAGCCCAGCGTAGTACAACGACGAGTCTAGGGCGGCCGGTGACGATGCCTGTTCTTGCGAGAACAGTGGTCTCTGGTGTTCCGCGTTGGTAAACTCAGGTTGCGTTGCGTCTAGGGTCTGATCTTGGCAGGCATGATCCTCCCATCTATGGCCATCACGTAGTTGCTGGTGGCTGAGGTCTTCAATATACCCAGTACGAGGCATGGCCGAGATTTCCTTTGTCAGGGTAGGATCGTCGTCTAGGTATGTCGAAGATCCCGGCGAGTATAGGTTGAAGTCGGTGTAGTTGTTGCCAGTCTCGCCGCCAGGGTTGAGGTATGGTGGTAGCGGTGCTTGGGCTTCTCCCTTAGCAGTGCCTGCGTTCGTGCCTAGGTTCTCAGTACCAAATGATTGAGCTGGTGTGATAGGTTGAGATGAGGCTGAGTTGGATGATGTTGGTGAGAAGTGGCCCGCAGGGTCGAAGAAAAAGTCGTAATCGAATGGAATGGCCGCGGTTGTGTCCTCGTTGTATTGAACGAATTGTTCCCAATCCATAGTTGGGTCAACTAATGACTCCGGCATAACAGAGTCGAATGATGATGAGGCTCCCATGTTGGAAAAGTCAAATGATGACGGATCCAGAAATTGTTCCAAAGGTTCTAAAGCTGGCTGCTGTTGTGATGCTGATGATGATGCCGACGAAGCAGCTGTCTTCTTCGCCTTCTTAGTTGCCTTGGCCCCAGAAGAACCCGCCGACCTTCTATGGCTAGGGTCACAGCGAATTTTCTTCTTCCGGCAAGCCTCGCATGCCTTGATAATTCGCATCAAGTGGGCGTGGTCACGTTGCTCCTTGGTCTTGCAGCCACGAGAAGCCGAGTTGGTGACATCCTGCCCATCTCGAGTCATTATCTTCATGCCGGGAAGATGTGAAAAGTCGGTGGATGTAGCCGCCTTCTTAGAAGATGACTTTTGGGTCTTGGTATCACTAGACGAGAACGACACGCCGCCAGATATGGTCCATTGGCTCTCGGACATAACAGGGGATGTGAAATTAGAGGAGGCATAGCCAGAATCGAGCATGGAATTGGTGGGAGATTCGGTTGTGGAACCCAGGGAAGGATAGACCATGAAGAACTTGAACAGCTCGCCGGTCTCAACAATATGCTGATAAAACTCTACGGAAACAGCAGCACGCTTGTCGAGGATGGAAGCCTTGCCAGGAACGTAGGCGTCGATCATCTCGTCCAGCTGCTTGGAGCCCATGGCAGGGAAAAACTGCAGAGGGGCACCAATTACAGGTTGATGGACGGAGAAACCCATTAGGGAAGCGGAAGAGTTGTGTCGGGACATATACGACATAGTGATAACGTTGTTGTTGGTTGTACCGGGGAAATAGTTACAATACACCTCGGATGACTTGGTGCCTTGGCTACTTGGTGCAAACAGAGATACGCTGGTAAGCTCCGAGTTTCCTCGTAGAGAATGTTCGTTGTCGCCAACTTCGTAATCAAGTTTCGGATCAGCTAGTATAGTACGTATAGTAACAATGGTATACAAATCGAAAGGGATGAGATATATTGGTGGGGGTGGTGCCAGCTGTCAACGCTGAAGGAATGGTGGTGGGATGCTAGACCTGCTTGAGTCAGGACACCTAGGTCGACGATGCCTGGCTCAGGGGTCAGGAGTAGCGAGTGAGTGTCTTCGAAGTGAAGATTGATAGTATAGTCTAACAGTGGTAGATGGAATAGAAAGGAAAGGAAAGGAAAAAAAGAAGTCGTAGCTCGGGAGGGAGTCACAAGGTAATATTTCATTCAGATTTTGGTTATACAATAGCGTGTGCAAAGCCTCAATTCATCAACAGTAAGAATGGCGGAGCATGGGACCAGACCCACCCCGGCGAGAACGTAGTTCAAGAAGCCAGCCAATCATCGTGGCTTCTCGGTGGGTACATGTGTTCTTGATGACCCCGGCCATTAAGTATCTTGACTTGATGATTGTTAGTGTCTTGCGGGAGCTTGTGTGTAGATACTAACAATGCCGAGTCTTAGACCCAACACGGCTGGAGAAGGATTCGTTTTGGCCTGAGGCAGACATCGGCCAGACCAAACAAGGTCGCCTTTTGACTCATCCGAGAATTGGCCAATCCCGCAAACCATTCCCCCAACCCCAACTCTAATGCACGTCTTGATTTCAATGGACTTACGGCATGCAGTTAGACACGGATGTGCGAGAGTTCAGGGGTGACGGACCTTTAATTGTACATTCCGTGATTTGGTTCTCTGGGTCGATGCTTGGACTCTCAATTGGACCGGATACTATTTATTACTTCGAACTCGAATTGACCTTTTTTCTTTCTTTCTTTTTTTTTTCTTCTCGCGGACTCGAAGTTGACGGAGAGTGTGATCAGAAACCCCACCAGATCTAAGAGATCTAGCGGACGCCGGATACCTACCGCAATTGAACTTCAGCCGGGATTCTCATACGTACGTGAAGCCACCACGACGGGGGCTGCGGGGCTATGTCGACTCTAAATACAACCTTGGAACCCTTGTGCGACATTCCAAGTTCTCGAGTACATACATCGCGCATATATGGTATGACTCAGCGAGATGCTGTACAACACCACATGTAATATGTATCTGCATGTACCTTATCTATAGGTACTTTGTATTACCTACTTGTAGACTTATGCCATAAACGATATCTAATAGGCAATGGATGGATTCATCGGTGCTGGAAACTAGACGTTAGTTATTCCATATAAGTACGTGGTCGATTTCCTGTCTGCCTAGCGAAAACAACCTAGGCAGCTAGGTAAGGTAGGCATCTGGTGGAAATGCAGCCAGCCGTTTTCCCAAGAGATATGTTAGTGCTCGGCCGCCAGCATCGATAAGCGTGTCATTGTCGTAGCCTATATATAGTTGAATTGAGAAAGACGTTCACTCGTATCGGCATTCCCTGTCCATATCCCCGAGATATCAAACATCAATGCCAAACACAAATAACCTGCGAGAATATCCAACCCAACGCCCAAGAGATGAATAGGGGTATCAATGATAAATATGCAGAACAGCCAGCCTCCCAAATGTATTCCGATATGATGGGAAAAGGCGACATCCGGGGTGCCCTCTCTCATTACAGCAGAATACAAATCGACATCTAGGACTCTTCAAAACCCCAGGCGACTGTGTCGTCATCAAAGAGCCAAAACAACGTCGTGTCGAAACCTCGTCGAATGGTAGCTGGTTTCTAGGTGTTGACGGTCGCGAGCTCGACGATGGGACTACTGTATGTTAATGATTGCCAACTTTTAGGAATCGGACATTTCACTAACCTCATCGGCGATCCGGGACTTAACCCGGTGCTTCAAGATCCATGTCATGACAAAACCAAGCAATAATAGCAACGACCACCACCAACTAATGGCCTCTGGCGCCGATTCGCGAAAAGATGATGAATTCGGCTCCAGGAGATGGCCGTTCTCTCTAATCATCGTGGTCACTAAAATTGGCAATGAGATTGCGAGCAGATGGCCAATGGACAACCTAACGTATGATAACAGACGCATAGGACACCGACGGGATGGAATATTTGCTTGAGTGATATCATAGCATATTTTCATCCCCGAGTCCGATGGATGCCGCACGGTGCAATCTTTGAGAGCAAGATAAAGCGGACAGCCTCGGGAATGGCGGCAGCAATCAGACAATTGGTCAGATGATTCGCTGCTTGTGTCCCATTTGGCATTGTGGTAGCTCGATGGCCCATGCGAGCCACCGCCGCCTGGGAATGGATTATATCCGCCATTCGTGCCTCCTCCTCCACTAGGCCATAAGTCTCCATCCGGGCGCAGGTTGCAAGAAAATCCAGCATCAGACTCGCTTGATTGGGTGGTGAGTCCTGGCATTGATCCCGCGATTGATTCATCTCTCGTGGAACCACAATACCATTTTTCGAACGAAGGACGTGAACAGCACACGGTGAAATTTCGCGACGGTGATAACGGTGACTCAAGGTTATCTTGGAGTGGAACTCTCATACGGCAATGAGTGCACACCTGCCAGGTAGGTGGAGAAGCATCATGAAAAGGGTGATGATATGTACGAAAATGGTCACGTAACAGATGGATTGCTCCTGACCAATGACACTCTGATGAAGAACCCGACGGAGCATCTGCAGAGCCCTTATAGCTGCAATGCCAACGGTTGGGGTAGTCTGGATTTTGGCTGCCGATCTCGAAGAGTTCATCTTCAGAATACACTCTTGGCGACTGCCCACCCATCTCGTTACCTGGATGGTACGGTTGGTCCCTGACCTGTCGCATCCCTTCGCCTAGGTGGACTGAGCGTGTATCAAACCCATCTACTATCTGCTGTACGTTTGGACGGACGCGGCCTTCTTGGTCACCCGCGGACGATTGCAAGATGTCAATGTCGAGCGTGAGGGTATCTTCGTCTGATGGTTCTTCCGCTGCGCCACCGGCGCCGAACGTTTCACGGTTATTAAACGTTCGTACAGAGGCAGGTGAAGGCGACAGAATGTCGCTCTGGTCTGACCTCCTGCGGCTCGCGGGTGGCTGCAGCTGAGAGCTATGATAGCCCTCCTCCAACTGGCTGAAATCGTGACAATTGCACTGAAGATATAGACTTAGCAATTGCAACTATGCGATTTAGCGGGTAGCCTTACTGTTATCTTCTTAGCACGATGGTGCGGACAAGTGAGTTTAAGTTTTCGTTTGACAGCGGTATTTAATCTGGTATCTGACGATAGTGGCCCTTTTCTTCTACCTCGTGGCTTTTTCGGACGATCCGTATCGTGTACCGGGGTGTCTGGGATAGAAGGCGATATAGGTTCGTCTATGGGCGAATTGACAGTACTAACAGACTGGGCAACTGGAGGACGCAGATGATTCTGCTGCTCTGCGACATGAGTTTGCAGGCGCGTGCGTTCATGTGTTCGTCGAATATCATTATAAATTCGTTGATTATCCGGAGTAGGATCGACAACAATTCTGGGCACATCTCTAGGAGATCGCGAAGCCGTGTGATCTTGCATCGGCGAAGTCATTGCGAAGGCCGACACAACGGCACAGCTACTTCTTCACTTAATAACTAGCCGACAGCCCTGTAGAATAAGAGCTCGCTAGTATATACAACTGGCAAGGTGGAAACCAAGCCGTGCAAGACCCTAGGGGCTGAATGTTAATACCAAGCAAAATAATAGTTAAGAAATTGAATGTGGCAAAGGTCGAGGTCGCTAGTAGGCCTGGCTGTGTATTGTATAGTATAGTAGTTCGGATGGATTGGGTTGGGGAACTCAGGACCAGGCCAGACAAAATCTTCGAAGGGGCACTAGGTAACAAAAGCATTGCGCAAAATACTGTACCCGACATATTACTTGCACTGCACACTGCAGATAAGTAGGTAACTGCGCCCAGTTGAGGCTGACCAGCAGGCAGAATTTTCATCAAATAAGAGCCTCTCAAAACGTGACCACATGAGCTCGCCGAGCTAGAGTGACCGGCTGTTATTGGGTTTCGTCATCTACAGGTAGGTAGTATAACCAATGACCGGCCTACAACATCCAGGCCGTATCTCACATCTAGCGAATATCGCTGGGTTCCGTGTACGCGGCAAAGGCACGAATTCCATATTCGTTTCCAGGACATCAGATATTTCTGCCGAACTTTCGGTGAATGAAGACAAGGTGGATTGTCTTTTCTGACGCTGAAATTCGTGGAATTGTAAGAAATACGAACGAGGTATTCCGTTCGAGCGGGGAAACTGGCGAAGTTTTTCTTTTTTCCTATGAATTTCCACGACATGATGCGGGTGATACCCCACCTTCATGGGTAAGTAAGGTAGGTAGCTATAGAAGTACTGGAAGTGATGAACACCGATGTGGCTAGGATTGGATTGACACGTAGCAAGCCGTTCATCTGATCTTTAGATTGAGTCAACGGACCGGTTCATAGGTATTTGCAATATTTTCATAGGATACCGCGTGTCGGAACAGCACACTAAGCCAGTTCCTCCAAAAGCTCGAACAGACCAGAATCTGTCGTCAATAATACCCAGTAGCTACTCTAGTGACCCGAGATGGAATTCCCGGTAGAAGTTTATTCTTAATTATGGTTGACTCAGCAGGTTTTTTTTGTCACCGCTGTTGTGGTGAGTAGGCCGGGGATGTTACAGATTCCCAAATTGCTCCAGCCTGCAGTCAGCGATCATCACACGCAGTGTATATTGGCGCAAAACCTGGCTTGCATTTGTCAATCACGTTGTTCTTTTCTCGGAGCCACCAAACCCTAGTCCGCGAAGACTGATCAATTGCACACATCTTACGACGGCCGAGTGAATTCAAATAGATCATGTGCCTCCCTGCTCCACGGCCCTCCGTTCGCTCTGGCAAATCCGGGAAGCGGCGCCGTGCTGGTTTCCTTCAATCGGTTCTCTAGCCGAGAACTTTGTCTATTGTTCTCGTGCTTCCCAGGGTCCGCGGGTTTTCCCACCACCGCATCTGGCGGCAAAGGACATTGTGGAACCTGTCCAACAGCATCTGAAGGCTTGGCAGCTTTCTTGCCTCTTGTCGCGGGGTTGACTACTACCTTTGCGGATGGCTGCCGCACCGCTGTGGTATCTTCGACTACCTGAGCCCGCACATCCGGCTCTGTGGTTACTCGGACCGAGACGGAGCTGGCTTGTCTTTCTGGAAGATGCGGGATTGCTTCCGTATAAGATGTAGTTGTGTCACGATCTTTAGTGGGGTCAGAAGTAGAATTATCATCTGCTACTTTTGTCTTTTTGCTAGAGGCGTGATCTTGTTGAAATTGATCATTTGTAACAATTCGATCCTCAGATGTCGCTACTATATTTGTGGTTTCCGTTTTTGGTGTGGCCGACTGTACCCTCGATTGGTTCGAGTGATTGTCCCTAGTTATGCCTTGCCTATCATTTATGTCTTCACCTTCATTTCGTGATAGTGCATTACCATGGTCTGTTTCTTCGTCAAAAAGAAACCCAATGAGCTCCTTGCTGCGTATGCTCTTGCGACCCAAGTGAGCAAGGCGAGGAGCAGGGAGTCCATCCGGTAAAGTAAATTCATCCTCATCAGACATGCCCTGCTTCTCATTGTATTTCTCTCCTTCTAAATGGGGATCTTCAATATCCTCAGTTGGGAGTCTTTTCTTCTTCCTCGAAGGTTGCTTCCTCCTTCTAGAAGACCCATCCATCTCGACTGGAATATGATCCTCATGTGCTGGCCCAGCTGGCCTTGTTTGCTTGACATCTACCTTACGACGTCGAGTGCGAGGCTCCATCTCTTCGGAAGCATTGTTTTGAATAGGACAGCCTGTAATATCATCTTCGTAATTTTCGGCCTCGGAATTCTCCCCCTGGCGTCTTCTTGTCTCCCTATCTCGTCTGCCCTTTGACTTTGATGGCCTCACCTCAGTGTCCTCAATCGAGTGGGTAGCGCTTCGCTTTTTCCGTCGGGGACCATCGCTCTCTCGATTGGCATTTATAGATTTATCAACATCGAGAACATCGATGTTCAATTCTTCCATTGGAGCATCATCGAATGAAGTAAACGAACTCCGATGGCCAGTTTGTCCCTTCGATGCCCTCGACGTGGACGAACCATCAGCGATTAGGTTCTCAGAGACCATAAACAGTCCTCGCTTCTTCCTTGGCCGTATCCGGAGTTCCGTCCTTGGTTCGCTCATCTGCTGTCCTTGGAGTACGCCCTGGCGCTCCTCATTGAGATTTGGTGCTTCGACTTGATTCTTAGGCTTGGGTTTTGAGAGGCCCTCGTTTCGAACTGAGGTTTTGGATCTAGGGGCTGGATGTGGCCTATCGACTCTGCTCCTCGAAATTGCTACTGAGCATGCAGCATCGGGGAAGTCACGCTTACTCCTATCTCGAAGGGGGCTGGATTTATCCACTCCCAGATCCGTCGAAACCACATTTACCGACATGGGCTGCAGTGATTCTTTCCCTATAACAGTGTCGCCAGTGTCGCCCTTTCGCTTCAACTGCGGCTTTTTGGTGCCCATAGTAGAGTTACGTTTCTCATTGGGGACAACCTCACTCTCTTTAGGAGACGATTGAGATTCTAGGTCAATTATCATATGCGCCGGTGGCCGGGATATACGGTTTAACAACCTGGCCCTAGACATGTTGACTTGTGTTTCCTTTTGATTACTCATAGTTTCGTGGGACCGTTTAGGAACAGGTTCCGGACGGCTATTGTGGTGGCTGGGGTCGGGTGATTCGGGAGCTTGATTATCTATCGGGGTAGGTGATGATTTTGGAGGCTTATTCCGTACTGATGGAGTGCTTGTCGGCACGCCTGAAAGTGTCAATGACGCACCAAACAAGCTTTGTGCGTATCCGCTCTTGCTCGGGGGTGATACTTCTCGTTTCCGCCGTTTTGAAGGGCGCGCATTGTCATTCTGCGGTGACACAGCCAACTTCTGTCTTTCCTCATAGGGTGACTCGGTAGGCATGAGAGCACGGCCGTGGTGCCCCGTGGGTGTTCCTATCAAGTGATGGAGGGGTTGGTGCCGTAGCTGGAACTGAGGGGTGGCGGCCTGAGGTGTAGTGGCTTCACGTGTGGGAGGCCGGCGTGCTATGGCGGCGGCCTGTCGCTCGGCCTTTTCTCGAGCCCTCTTATCCACCAGTTCGGAGAGATCTTGATCGCGGCTCCCCGTGCATTCGGCGACCTGAACAATGACGCCTCCTCTCTCAAGCTGCAGCTCCTCGCCTTCCTCGAATTCGTAGTCCTCGCGCCAGTGCGTATCTCCGATAAAGTTGCCACGGTCATCGTGTACCATAATACGTTTGTTGAACGTATGAAACTTGAGCCTCCCATCTTGCCATCGCTTTTGCTTCCTCCGAAGATCATGGGTGAAGAGGCAAACGAATTCAAGAACGGGAGCGGTGCTAGGAGCTGCTTGCTGGTGATTTGAAGATGCGGAGCTATGCATAACCTGCACCGCAGCAGCCATTTTCATCAACAAACGCCTGTATATAGGCGCATCAGGTGCAGTTTAGAATTTGTGACTTGGCGTAATCGACATGGGAAAATGCGAGACTCTAGTCGTTGATGCGCTACTCATTTGTTAGAGCTTGAAATGGACAAACCTGATGCGAACGCGTTGCGATATAAGAGGTTTGGCGAGTTCTAGCCCGAGCCACTTTAAGAAATCGCGTCTCTAATAGCCCACTACAACGCGATGACACGTGCTATGCCTACAACAGCTCCCCCTCAGTTGCCTAACCGAGCAAGTACATATATTATTTTACGAAGTATGTACTATCAATTAATAGGTAGTATAGTACAAAGTATGCATCGTCACTTCATAAGATTTATTAGTTCTGTTTCAACGGCGTACAACTTAAACGAGAACTTTCAAGCCGGTTGCTGCACCTTGTCTTGGATAAGGTAGGTAGTTAAGTGTGGCTGCCGGTTGGTTTCATCATTAAGAATCTCGGGCACTATCCCGATGTGCGGTGACGTCTAAGTTGCTTATCGTTATCGCGTGCCTATTTATTTGGAACGACGAGTTGTTGCCTGTTTGTTCTTTTATAGGTCCATCACATCTGCACCAAACTCGCTTCGGAGGAAAGAGAGAGGTGGGAATCGAATGAGAATTGAATTGAACCATCCACCCCCTGTTTTCCTATGGTTGTCATCCTGCAGGCAATCATCACCCCCCCTCCACTAAAGTTCCACGTACCACAGCCACTTCCTACACGTAACAAACTTGAACTTTCTCATCATGTAAAATGTAAAATAAGGTACCTAGCCATAACAAATCATAGCAAATGGTACATCATAAGGCGAATTCTTTATAATACATGTATCCTTCCATTCAATACTTTTGCGACTCCGACTTTCCCAGCTGCACTGCTTCGAGTTCTCCAACCTTTTCGTCAATTGGAAGTTGAACTTCAGATCCCAGTCGCTCGGTAAAGCGGCGGATGTCCATTCGCTCGTCTCTCGAGGTCCCTCTTACCTCTCAGCCCTCTTTGCGTAACGCCCCCTTGTTTCTCTGCCTTCGCCTTCGCCTTCGCCTTCGACTTCGACTCGGACCCCATCTTGCTCTTCTTCTTCCGACGCAAATAACGGCACAGCCGCACCGTTTAAACCAACACAACTCTTGTGGGGGTTCTGCCAATTCGCCAACTTCTTTAATTTAGGTGCTGACACCATCTATTAATTCCTTTCTCGTTAGCATATTCCCATTGTTGAGATCGCTCTATCAAATCAACTTTGAATGGAGTATTTCTTCACGGTACTAAGTCTTGAAGCTACCAACCCCACGTACAACTGTTTGGACGCGGGTTTAATACTGCTACGAATTGGAATATCTGCCCGAAATGCAATCTATGCAAAGGCAGTTTGGGAAACTGCGCCATAAAGCTCCCGGAGACAATGCTAAGGTTGCCGTTTTGCTGAACGATTACGAGGACGCGGACAAACTTCTTGCTAAGGTAGGAGACGGGGTATGCTCCAACTTCTAGATATAACTGCTGATAACCAGCTTCTCGTTTTCTAGATCATTGACCAAACCAAATCATGGCGCGAATCCTGGATCAGTATGGCCATGGCCCAGCTAGGCATAGTCAACGAATACGATAGCCTCTGGGACCCTATTGTTGGCGCATCTGACGGCCACGGCAAGCTAGCTGCGCCGACCCCGGACCTTCAGCTCGAACGCACGGTTAAGTTGAAAGAGGCATATACCGACCTAAAGGCGGAAATACTCGAAGAAGTTAATCTCATTGAAACCACCATCCTTAGACCTTCCATGGATGCCCGCGACTGCATTGCTCCTTTGAGGAAGACGATTAAGAAACGAGAAAACAAGAGGCTAGATTTTGAAAAGTGCCAGGAGAAGGTCAACAAATTGCAAAGGAAGCCCGCACGATCTCCCAAGGAAGATGCAGCTCTGGCGAAGGCCGAAGGTGAACTTGCACAGGCAACTGAGGTATGGCGATCCAAATCCGACGTTGAATGAAGGACTCGTTTAGAGCTAAACAATCGTATAGGAGTTCAACTTTTCAGATTCGCATCTGAGAGAGACATTGCCACCTCTCGTGACCGCCGTGTTCAGCATGATACCACCACTCATAGCAGGAGTGGTCATGATTCAGAACAGGCTACTCGGACTATACTACACCACGCTTCATAACTTTTGTCAAGATTATGACTTCCCGTCACCACCACCGCCCATGGAAAGCGTGATATCCATGTGGTCAGCTGATTATGAACCCATCAAGCGGGAAGTGGAATCGATAACGTGCATTGCATCGGGCAAAGCTGTCCGACAGCCTATGAAACTACTAGACGATCCAAGCAATATCAATAATGACAACGGCGAGCGGAAGCCATCCACTTCCTCCACGGCCTCTTCCGCAGCAGAGAACGGTTTGAGCAGCTTTCGCCGTTCAACTTCTGGTTTTCTAAGCAATGGCAACGGCAACGGCAACAGCAACAGCAACAGCAACAGCAACGGCAATGGCAACGGCAATGGCAATGGCAATTCCGCACCTCCTCCACCAGGCCCACGACCAAACCGCATCCCTTCGTCAGCCTCGATAGCGTCCTCTCCAGCAAGCAACGGATTGCAGCTGAGACCGTCCTTTGCGAATAACCTCACTCCTACTGATTTCACGACGGCATCTCGACTTGGTCAGGGCACCGGATTGACACCATCCATTTCACCCGGTGCAACTCAGTCTAACAGATCAGACTATTTCGGCAGGCCTTCGACCGCCTCAACCACAGCGTCTAGCGCTTCGTTTAACACGGCCGTGAGCGGAGTCTCTATGGCAGCTAAGAAGAAGCCCCCACCGCCTCCGCCGAAGAAGATCAGCTCAAACAAGCCTGCAGAATTTGTCGTTGCCCAATATGCGTTCTCTGGCCAAAATGCCGGCGATCTGTCATTTCCCGAGGGCGCTAGGATAAAGATCGTTAAGAAGACGGGCACAGATCAGGACTGGTGGATGGGCGAATTCAACGGCGTCAAGGGTAGCTTCCCGGCGAATTACTGCAGGGCGGCTTAGCGGGCGAGAGCAAGTCGAAGGAGCAATCTAAACCCGTCAAATTATCTTGTCGCAAACTCACGCGGTCAAGGTTCATATCATCGTGTGAGATGAGCCATAGAAAACTACGTTGAGACTTCTTACACTGCTTCCGTTGCCCTAACACCACTACGCGGGTGCACGTCCTACAACTAATGGTTACGTGTAGGATTTGCACAAGTGTAAAACTTAGTTAGATTCGGATTGCGCTCAGAAGTTTCGAGCGCGGAATGATGTATATGAATTATGCGTTGATAATCATTTTTTATAATACGGACCAACAAAAGGAGGATTGTCGTCCTGCCCCCTACCTGTTCAGACGGGCGTAGAAGGCTAGATGGATGATGAAATTGATAGAGCAGATTTTCCACTTATCAGTAGGATATTAATGGAATGGACATGACGGATGAGATAGGGGAAAATTATCTTGGTAGATACGAAACATGGTTCTACGTTGTCATGAAAAATGTTAAGGTTGCTATCACTTCATAGGGGATTCGTATGCTAATGACCTATTCGGAACTTTTCGTGTGGTGAAATTTGGTATCATTCTGAAGAGTAATTCGCCGCCCCTATTTCGCCGGCCAGTATGTTTCCTTGTCATATTCGTTTCTTCCCAGTTCCTTGTTGCCTTGCCTCTTTCCCTCCTTCCCTCCCGAACCCCGCGCCGGTGCCAACATAGTAATAGTAAAAAGGCAGTAATATGGTGTAAAATGATACAAAACTCCCCCCCTCATATGTATATCTTGCTCTCTAATCTCGCAGATTATGCCAACATTAGGTGATTTCAACGCTGCTCTCTTTCTCTCTTCTGCACGGTTCCCGCCATCTAAAACTGTAGAGACGCCAAAAAAAGAAGCTCATTCACTCACTCCTCGGTATTAATTAAGTAGGTAGTGCTTGTCAGGTTATGTATGTAGTGTTGTTAGGTTCAGCGTTTTCCCGTTAGATAATAGCCAGTCCACAGTAGTTAAAGTATCTCTCCATGCTAGAAAACAATACAGAAGACGAAGACGAAGAAGAAGAAGGCCTCCCGCAGCCCCAACAGGGTCCACCGCTTCCAGAACGATACGCGAGGCGTTCTTGAATGTCAAGCAGCGGCAGCGGTCGTCATGGAGAGCCGGTTCTTCTTGGGCGCCTTGGACCCCTTCTGGGCGGCAGCCTTCTTGGAGTCGTCGGCTTGGGCCTTCTGCGAGAAGTCCTTCCACTTCCTCCACCCGTCGAAGTCGATGAGGGCTTGCATGCAGCCCCATTCCATTACCTTGCGCTCGAGCCAGACGAAGTTGACAGGCTATAGACTCTTACGTTAGCCAAGTTGGAGGATGATTCAGATAGAAATATTTTGACTCACCTTGGTCAGGAAATCGTTGCAACCAGCTGCCAGGGCTTCGTGTCTGTCGCTTTGCAGCGAACTGGCTGTCAGGGCCACAATGATGACCGGGCTCTTGAACATCTCCGTGTTGACCAGCTTATCCTCCTCGGCGGGCTCGGCCTTGATCTCTTCCGGGGGGCTACTGGCGGACGAGGAAAAGACGCCGATCGAGTTCACCTTCTCTAGCCTCCTGATCTCCCTCGTAGCCTCGAGACCGCTCATGACAGGCAGTTGGATATCCATGAGAACCAAATGAAATCCTCCAGCTCGCCACTTCGTCACAGCTTCCCTACCGTTCATGGCCGTCTGCCACCGAACCTTTAATCGCTTAACGAAGGCTTCCAGAAGTTTTAGGTTGATGATGTTGTCTTCGACGATCAAGACGTTGATGGGCGGGACACCACCGTTCAACATGCCCGGGGGTAACGAGGGGTGTTCGACGGTCTTCTTGCTCTTCTTGGTGCGGTTGATGGGTCGGGGGGAAGATACGCGCGGAGGTGGCGTAGCTGTTCGTTCTGGAACGGGGGGAGTTGGTATCGCGGGAGCGGCAGGCGGATGATTAGAATGTTCTGAAGATGCACCTGAATGAGTCCTTGAGCGCGGCTGTCTTGGGTAGTTGTGCATACCAGAAGGTGGAGCGCCTGATTGTGAGGGATGGCTATTG
Organism: Hypoxylon fuscum; assembly: GCA_022578945.1. NCBI lineage: Eukaryota > Fungi > Ascomycota > Sordariomycetes > Xylariales > Hypoxylaceae > Hypoxylon > Hypoxylon fuscum. Next base: position 106,444 of record MU399837.1, on the reverse strand, counting down.
GCAACGGTGGAAACTGGAGAGGCCGTATGCATCCTTTGCATCTTGGGCCTGCCAGATCCAAGCCGTCTCGTTCCACCGGGAGACGGTAAGGCTGGTAGTTGGCCTCCGTTTATAACGGTCAAAGACGGAGGGAAGTGAAGCTGGTGTGTGGTGCCGTTGATATTTAAAGCGGCCGTGGAAGAGGCGTTGGGAGCGGGCGGGTACGGTGGGAAGTAGTCGGTTCCTGATTCGTGAGGTCTGTCGTCGCTGTAAAACCTAGGATTTGGAGAGGCTTTGGGGGTTCGGCGTGTGGGTGGTATGTCGATCAACAGGGCATCGTCGGCGGACTGGCCACCAGGATAATAAGCATCCAGAGTCCTACCCATAGGTTCGTCGGGTTGCAAATGCCTGGCCGTCTGTTGTTCCCTGTCACATATTCGAATCGTCAGGTCCGGAGCATCGAAATTTCGGCCAAGAGAATTTGCATATTTTCGTAGGATTAATTCGCGGACGTCGTCAACCAGATCATCTTCATTTATCGTAATCAGCGTAGGAGAGGCTAAGGGTCGTTTGACCCAGACCTTCCTCGTAACCATATTTCCACTAATATCAATATCACCTACGCCTAGCTCGTTGGCATAAGGTGTGTTGAGAAGGGCCTTGATTAGGTGAGTCTGACGGTTCGGTAGGATACTCTGCCGTCTCGGCGGGCCTGTAGGTCGGGAGATGGATGCCGAAGGCGATAATGCGCGGCCACCAGAAGATGCGGGCCTGCGAAGATGATCGTCGGTACCGTCTTCGTGATGATGATTCTGATGCTGATGTTGCTGAAGCTGAAGATCGTGGGTGGGTGGTTTTAGTTGGTGGTAAGCCAGAGACGAAGAAGCGGCGGCGGGGCGATACTCGGAAATGCTAGGGAGCGGAAGTGGTGTGGCAGCGGCGGCGGTGGTGGCGGTGGTGGTTCCAAGGTTTGTATTTGCATTTAGATTTGGCACTTCCGGACTTGTAGGCAATGTGGGCGTTGTGATGGGAAGTGTCGAATTGATTGCAGCATAGTTTTGCAGATCGTTGCCGGACTTGGTGATGGTGTTGGTGTGGGTGTGGGCGGTACCGTTGCCGACGCCGTTGATGGTGGGATGGGGAAGGGAAAGGGAAAGCGGAAGAGAAACAGAGAGTGTGTGATTTGAATTCGTACTAAGAGAATTAGAGTTGCCGACTTGGTCTAGCTGCTCTAGCTCTGGTGGAACCGTCTCTGGTGCTTGTGTCTTCAACCCGTTTTCAAAGTCAATTTTTTCAATGTGTCGTGTTGGACTCCGACTCTTGGAACCTTTGGCTCTCGTGACGGACCCGTAGCCGGGGTTATCCTTGCCCATGTGACCTCTGCCGTTCACCACCTCGCCATTCTCATTGTCGTTGCTCGCAGCCGTACTCAACGATGCCGGGTACCCGCTGGTCGAAGTATGCGTATTCGACGACGTGTGCGTACTGCTAGAAACCCTATCACGACCAAACTCCTGCTTGTCAGAACTCGCCGATAGTGCTTGGCTGTGTCTTCGCAGGAGTTTGGCCTTGATGCGGGCTTTGAGATCACCCATCTGGCCTATCGTCGTGCGCATTCATACATGTAGAGAATTAAAAGTAGGTCGGGTAGGTAGGTAAGTTACCTATGTACTGTACAATACAAGGTCCCGACAAAAACAACCATGTATTCGAGTCGAGTCCTCTACCCCTACATGTAGATTAAATGTAGTCGTACAAGAATGAAATAGAGATTAGAGACTAGAAAAGCAGAAAGTAGAAAACAGAAAACAGAAAACAAGAGAGAAGAGTGTGCGGTGAACACCTAAAGGAGCTGTCGAATTGCGCTCATTTACATGCCGGGACGTGAATGGAACGGCCAATATAATTATATATATGCGTGTGCATGTCACGTAGTGTACGTTAAACAGTTAGGTAGCTTGAGTAGCTGGGCAGCTAACGTACCTATGTAGGTATGTATGTACGAGAAAATGCTATGATAGTTGGCGGGAGGCAAATAAGGGAAAAAATGTTTCGCGCTTATACCAATGCGAAGCTCGTGGCCTCATGGGCCATACCTTACCCAACCAGACTGCCACCGACCGCCACCAGAGAAGGAAGCAAAGGCCGTTGGTGCGGCATGGGCAATGGTCATGGCCTAGCCTGGCATAAATGGGCATACTACCTTAACACCTTAACGGTATTATGTGGTAGGATGAAAATGGATGAAAATGGATGGTATGACAGGCGGCCACCTTCCCTGTCCAACCCATTCGCTGCGCGGTGGGTGTTATTAATCTCGTTGGGGAATTATGGAAGCTCCCGTGCATGAGGGATCGCGATCACGGATCGAGCTGGATGAACTAAGCAAGGATTGGTGTGTTCTTATTATCGTGTAGACGCGTTTCGACCAAACCCAGTCAGCTCACGGCTTTTTTAGTGCTTTATTTACAAGTTATTAGTGTAGCACCACGGAAATGCGCGCTACGTGTTGTCTAGTGTTGGAATTCTCGACCTGGACCTGGACCTCGACGAAGAGACAAGATGAGATGAGATGAAATGCAAATGAAATTTGCAGAAGCTGCCCTTGGGTTACTGATCTTCAGGGTCTCTTGTTGGGTAGTATTTCTTATGTGCGTCTTGCTGGACTCGGGGCCGGCCACCAGAAGCACAAGACAAATAGGAAGAGAAGAGGAAGCTCGACCAGCTTTTCCCAAGTGCGTCCGGCATGCCAAGCATTCACTATTGATTCGAGCGTTCAACGGCCATAGAGTCGTTGTTTTGAGTGGATGCAAATAGGGCGAGCCCATTCAACATCGAATCCGATAGTGCCGAACCAAAGAGAATTGCCGGCAATTCCAGCGGGACTAGCTGCAGATACACCAACAGAAAGAGAGCCTTTCCAGAGTGGCAGTTGGCTAATACCGACTGGATATTAACTACAGATAGAGCCGCTGCAACGGGATTCATCCTCCACTTATTAGAAAAGCTCCAGTATTGAAGGTTTCCAGGTCCTGTATCAGTAAAAGAACTCTACCTAGTAAAGAGGGACTGTGGAACTTGAAGCCAGCAAGCTCAGATCCACTCAACTTTATCTTTGTATCAAATCAAGCCTAGATAGATGCATATGATAGATATAAGGAGATAGGAACCTCCTTAGGTACATGTAAGTAGATGCATGTACGTAAGCAGAAGTACCGCCGCAGAGATGATCCGGCACCGAGGTCCAATTTTTCCAATTGGTTTTTTTTTAATCCACAAAATCTTCGTATTATAAAAGCTTCGTCTTCACCCTCCGAGTCGAGGTGTCAAATCTTACCAAGATGCCACCACGCATACCAAACCCGTCAACGACATCATCCGCCTTGACCAAATTTACATCATGTCCGCGGAATACTGCTAGTTTCTCGACGACCGCGGGTCGGCCGCGGTTCACCAGGACACGCCGCTCCTTTAGACAGTGGATCAATGGCCCCGGGTCTGTCTATCGCAAGCATGAACCGTTCGAGACCAACTATCTCCAAGCAAGTGCAGACTTTTCAAGAAACGATAGAAATAGAGATAGGCCATTCCCGCTTAATCCTCATTTCAAGAGCGAGCCCGTCCTAAGTGACAAAGCGAGAGAATTAATATGGGAGAAGGTGATGCGGAAAGGCGAGACCATAAAAGCCGTGTCTGCCGAACTGGGCGTCGACATTAGAAGAGTGGCCGCTGTCGTGAGGTTAAAAGAGGTCGAGAAGGATTGGGAAGCCAAAGTGAGTTGTGTCCCTCCTATTTTCTTCTTTAACCAAGCCCTCTCCGGCTCTCCGGCGTTTGTATGATGACTGCATACACCAAATTCGATAAGTCTTGAAGACAACTACATGGTTACAAACATTGTTGCGAGCCTCTCTGATCACAACGCCTTTCATGAGCACTGCCTGAAATATTCTCCTTGAAAGAGTTGATTTGTGCTAATATGCCACGCTCCTAGGGGAAGAAGTTGGCAAAACCATATGCCAGAGCTGTGTTGTCTATGTTACCTACACAAACACTCAAAGCCAACCGGCAGAATCCACCTTTCGAGCCCATCAATGAGCTCCACGTACACCCATATACGATGAAGCAGATATTCTGGCCGACATCCGAGTCGCGTCACTTCACTCGTGCCGATGCCGCCAAGGCCTTCCACTCCAAGATGCTCTCCGCGGACGAGAGAGTTCCTCACCCCGAGTTGATTCAAATGGAGAAGGAGGTGCTGCAAGGTCGGCCGTTATGGGATGCCTCGGAGCGGTTCAAGCAGGCTGCGATGGAGTCGGAGAGAAAGGCCGCCGAGAAAGAGCTCGCAAAAGCTGCGACGGACGAGAAATATACTACTCGAGTCCCCAGCAAGCGCTTCGAGTTCCGCTTCAGGCAGATCAACTCGGAGAATGTTGGTCCCAAGGGCAGGGCGAGGAGTGCTGTCGGTTGGCGGTACGGTGCGCCCTACTACGACCGTGCCAAGGGTGAAGTCAAGATTCCTACGTCAGTACCTTGATCTAGTGTTAGGCAAGCGAATGGCATTGGAATATATGTACGAACAATGTATCAACATGATGGCAGAAGCGGTAGCAGGCGACCACTTGAAGTGACCCTAACTACTACCTAGGTAGGTACCCACTGACCTATAGGGAGCAGGCTAAGCTCGAGGGTACCTGGCTTCTTTATGTACAAATGACTAAAGATTTACATATACCCACCAACTATTACAAGAGTTTGGCATGATCCTGCCATGGCACCACTTCCTCGTCGTTCACGTCTACGATCAAATTGCTTTGGAGCTGTTTAATGCCGTCGGGTGAGAGTAGTCCCAAGTCAATAACACACTTCTCGACAGAGCCGTACGTCTCGCGAAGCTTAGCTAGTAAGCCTAGCATGGCATCCTTCCTATTGTTGTATCGCAAAGTCAGCCTTCAATATGTATAGACGAAAACGACAAACCGCAATGGAAAGTAAGAAATTCCGACAGAAAACTGGAAAGGGGGGGCAGTGAAATAGCAACGGCCGGTCAGGCTTTTTTGTGTGGAACACTGGGAACTTGGACGTACTGCGATGATATCATCCTTTTAGCCCCCTCGGGATCCTGCTGCAGCAACGGGTTGGCCATCAGATGCGCGGTCAGCTCGGCGTGGCGAGACTTCAGGCCCAGGTCTGTCAAGCTGTACTCGTGAGCGACGACCTCGTCGGGGACGCCACACAGGCTGAGAATCAGGCCGACAATAACACCGGTGCGGTCTTTTCCAGCTGTGCAATGGATCAAGCAGGGAGCCGGTGGCGAAGAGGGCGAAGAGGGCGAAGGGGGGCCAGCAAGGTGTTCGAGAATCGCCTTGAACGGCGAGTAGCTGTTGCTCGGTGAGGCCGCCGCCGTGAGGATGTCTATGTATGCTGCTATGAAACCCTAGGTTGAGAAGCGATGTCAGTTGGTCTACATGTAACCTAGGTGGAATATGAGGTAGGCAAAAAGATAGGTAGGTTGAGCTGTCAGCCCGCTCAGACCGACTACCGACTCAATAGAGATGGGTGACACGCGAGCAGGAGGTAGCCGGCCCCATCTCGTCTTGTACCTGACCGACAAACAAATAGAGTACCATAAGGCGAGCGGATAACTATGCAGCTGAGCCCTAACAGACCCCATTTGCCATTCAGTTCAACCTTGACGTTCGGACAAGGCAAGGCTCCGGCCCCCAAATGCAACACAAGCAAGCCTTCTATCTCCACTGCTAAGCACTCGTTTCTTCGATCCTAGCCCCGCGGTCCGAGCTAGAAACTAGAGGGGCTAGCGTGATCCTTTCACTCGAATGGAAGCCTGTTGCACCCTCTAGCATCGTTCCTAACTCTCCTTCCCTGTGTTCTTCTGTGGGCATAAAGCGTAATGTAGCGTAGATGTACGGATGCATGCACGCAACAAAAACGTACCTGCGCACTCTCCGAGGAGTAGTTTCTATACCTCACAGCCAGCTGCTCGGGAGAATAGTCCTGGTCCAGGAAGACGGGCACGAAGACGCGGCGGGCGCCCTCCCACTCCTTGACCTTCCAGCCGTAACCGGCCCCCAGGCCTTTCTCGATCTCGACGGCGGAGCGCAGGTCGAAGACGTAGGTGATACCCAGGGCCTGCAGCTGCGACACGCCGCCATCCGTCGTCTGGGACGGTTCCGAGGACCGGTACACTATGCCGCGGCGCACCGCCTTCTTCGCCTTCTTCCCATCGTCGACTCCCTCCCCAGCTGAAGGAGAGTTGCTACTGACAGGATAGCCTCCGATGTCGCGGAAGTTAGGTAACCCCGCGATGGCATGGAAAGGCGGGCTGGGAAGTTGTTGTTCCTTCTCGCTGTCCGCCATTATGAAGGTGGTTCCAGGTTTTGTCTGAAACGAGGTTGGAACAACTTAGTCAGAACTTAGGTAGAATGATATGTAATAGCACTTAATTTAGGACTTGAGCAGAAGGATGTAAAGAGTGAGTACGTAAGCATCGTAATTCTAATTTGGGGTGTGTTCCCGTGAATCCCTCATGTAATACACATATTATTATGTCGAAATAGGAAGGGAGACGACCCATATAGACATTGCATACCTTGATTCTGATTGGTTGTTAAATAAAAGGTATACCTACCCCTCGTAAGGGGGTTAGACTATATGATTGGTGAATTTTTGAACCAATTATTTACCTCGTAGTAAGTATATTCACCGAATTTCTTAGCCAACCGATTGCTCGTGCATGTAAGTGTCACGTAGGTGACCGCTTGGTGGCGCATCCCCGGTAAGGCTGTGCCCGATAGAAAGTGGATCCAGTGGCCACTGGATCCACAAAGGTACTTTCTGACCCATTATAATCGCATATAAAATTATATAACCAGCCCAAGTACTCCTTCTTAGCCTGAAATATCAGGCATTAGATATTGACGCAACCGTCTTCTATTAGTCAGCAATCACGTGACACTAAAAAAAATATTAAAAATATATAAAAACTTTCATATATATTAAATAAATTTTATTAATATAATTTAATATATTTAAATATATTTTTATATAATTTTAAAGCTATTCTTGATTATGTAATATGGATTGAAGTTAGAAAAAGCCCACATCTGGAGAGCTTAACCAATCAGATCATCACAGTGGCCACTGGGAGCCACTGGAGGTATGACCAATGAGAGTTACTACAGTGGCTGCTGTCTCCACACGCCACCAGTGGCCACTGATAGACTTTCCCTATTTAAGTAATAAATGGGTATAAAACTGGGTCTTTACAGGGGGTGTACATACCCACTTAGGCATAACTCTCCAGTGGCCACTGGAGGATTTATTCAATAAAGTACCGACTTATGCAGTAGCCAATCACAGCCATTTTAGGAATGGTTTGGTGGATACATCCCTGTCACCACCCCTGGTCGGTACGAATTAGAGTGGGTCCAGTGGCCACTGGAGGGCTATCGGGCAGGCCCTAAGTTTAGTGTGTTGTAGGTTAATTGGTAATGCACTTGCACATACGTCAATCTTCTCGGTCAATGGACTTTCTGTCTCAAAATGCTGAGTGGCTGAAACGAAAGAGAAAAGACGGGGAAAGCTTAGATCATTATCTTTAGATGTATAGATTAGTCATATTCTTAATTAAGTTCCCACGATAGTAAGATATTACTCATTCAAACTGTACCTTTTGGTTCGTTCGTGTGGTACCGAACTTTTGCTCCTTCACTTTTTTCTTTATCGGAGGACTCCGCAGAGCCGCAAAAAAAAAAAACCCCCCCTGTTGACACGTACCTAGACAACCCAACCTAGCATCCCTAGCACATCTCGAGTCACAAATGTCCCCAACCGCATCTGAACCCAAATATTTTGACAGGCAACAGTGCTTTCTCGACCTCGATTGGACCAAATTGGGCATTAGTATAATACAACATGTAGAACGCTCGGCGGGAGCCTTACTCAGCTGCAAGTGTTCGATGGCATGCTTTTCCCGTGATAGCCCCGCCCCTTTTTTGGAGTCGTCTACCTTGGGGGCAAAAGTCGTGACCTACGTGTAGGAAGTTGTATAGTAACCTCGTTCGGTCCACCGCTATTTCTTCTTCATGAGAGCCCCTCGGCTGACGGATATGCCCTAGGCTGTTTTAGTAAAAGTTCGGTCACAAACCTGCGGCCTGAAGGCAGCTTAGTTGCCTGTCACTAGCGTGGGGTGCCTTAATTTTTAATTTTGCTTTTGCTTGAAGTCTCAATACGAGAGAAACGAGAGTCGTTCGCAGCTCTGTGCCACCCAATTGCCGGGAGGCGTGAACGCTTCATCCCGCAACCCCAGACCGAGGCCAAAAAGCCAACCTCAATCCGCCCAATTGGTTGACACACGCCTTGTGTCTCGATAGACGTGACGATGACTTCCCACGGCGGAGCGCTTAGGCTAGCTCGAGAGCCTATCAGTCAGTCTCCTCGGCCAATCCAGAGACTTGTATTACAACGAGGTTACAATTATTACATTGCCTGTGTTACGTTTAGATTAAGGCAACCCTGGCCTTAATTGAGCTTTCAAAGTCAGTCCACACCATAGCCGGAGGCCGACTCTTGAGGCTTGTGTGCATTCAGGTTAGTCGAGTGGCGACTTTGTCTCACTGAGAGCCTAGATGCCAATGCAGAAAAATCGCAAGAAAGTGGCTTGGGTAATTGCAGGTTCACAACAGCACTTTTGGGCACATTGGCTTCATGTCACTCAATTCATTGGGTTGGACTCAATGGTTAAAACAATAGCTCTATCTCTATCAGTAGATATCAAGGAAATCTAACGATACATAACTCCTGATCCATGCCGCATCTTCTCTAGGCCGGGAATGATCTCGCATAATTCTAAATCGGCGTGGGCCTGTATCTTAACGCAAACAGCATTCACATAGGAAATCCTTTAAAATTGTTGCCAGTCCGAATCCATCCATCCCATAGATGGGTGGAGATCTTTGTACGCCTCAAGACAACCAACACAACCGCCATCACTAAGGAAACCCGGTGACGCCGAACAGATGTTTTCTGGGTGCCTAGCCCATTCTACCCCGTGGCCCAGATCTTGCAAAATGTACACCTGCCGTGTCTGCAATTGGTGCAGTCATCATTGAAAATGTATGACTGGTTGTGGCCTGCACTGCAGTTGCACTTCGGGTGTGTTAGCTATAGGCTTGAGAAGGTGATAGGGCCAGTAACGCACGCAATTCCAACGCCACTTCGACTTATCATTTGAGCGTTCCGGCATTCCTAACGTTGAACTAGCCCTTGACGACCCAGAAGTCGAGTTTCCGCTGCTGAGGTGGGAAGAAGACTGGCTGTATCGGTAACTTTGGTCCATTGTCTTCGAAAATTCTCGTGGATATTGCAAACTGCTGGAGCTTGTGATGTGTGCTTGAAAAGGGCGAAAGAGCCGAGGTCGGGAGTGAGAAATCTGATCTGATGATGGTATTGATGTATTGATGAGATTGAACTAATGCATGAGTATAATACCAACATATTCGATGGGAATATCGTGCCTTTTATCTGGAATCGTCCATCTATCCAAGCCAGATCCTTCCCAGGCCTAATTCAGGCATACTCTATAGATTATTACCGTCCAAGTCTTCTCAGTGGCTCAGTTAACGTCAGCGTTGCATGGCTACGAGTAGTTCGGTCAAAAGCAAAACCCAAAAACGAAGCAGGAATCCGCCTACCCAGGTTGGTATAGGTATGTAATCGAGCCCCCATTCTGATTCTCAGCTTGCAACTGGCGTAGCTGAGAGGCTTGGCGGCGACGAACATTGCCATGTGCTTCCTATTATCCTTGCGTGTGACATGTGATGCTTTTCCCGACGGGATGTTTCCGAATTGCTTCGGTAGCATCTAGTTCCACTTCAACACTCAATCTCGGTGGAACCGCAACCGTTTATTGACCCATCAGCTGCTCCATAGTGACCGCAGACGTAATTTATGAGAAGGCAACGAAACGACCCTCAACAGGCGGAGGTACAGGCCGCCAAATAATATCGAAAACTACCCAATCTGTCACGGTTCCAGCTTGTCGGTGCCGACTAGGTTCAGGTGATGAACGTTCCGCTGCGGAAAGGGTAACATTGCATAGCCCAAAAATATATGTAGGGCTGAATTGAATGCCTTCCCGGATCACTAGTCTTCACTCGGAGTTTGCTAAGCAAGTCTTATTATCTTATTATTAGGTTGCCATATTCTTTCAACCGGATATCACTTACACAGCTACCCACCGCCAATAATATGTAAGTGCAGATGTAGTATTCATGACCAAAGGTAAGATCCAATCGCGGCATCTGCTCATACCGACTCAAGCCCCGTTCCGAAGACATGTGAAGGACTGATGGTTTCTGCTAATATCTTGGGGGCGAGTGAATGAATCTCAAGCTGAGATGACAGTGATCGCCGAATATTTCCCTGGCAACATTCAACTTCATACTCCAAAGCATGTAAGACAAGGTGTACCCAAATGGGTTTACTGCAGTTCGGAGTCGGAGGTGGGCAGAAGTTGCCGGCAGCCCGACTGCCCACAGGATCCGTCGGTCAGCAAGCAAGCATCATCTCTAGCAACACCAGGAACTGGTCGTGGGCATCAACACTTATATAGACTGATCAACAACATTTTTCACTTAGTAGCTAGGTCTCATGATAAAAAGGACAGCGTTGGTGACCCATGCGGCTCTTCTAATGGTGTCATGCTAATCGTATAAAAGATGCACAAAGTTGGAGTTGGCTCGTTCTCATTGGGTCTGTTGGGCCATAGGGCGAAACATCCCACGTTGCCCGGCATAGTTGGAGATATTGAACTATAGCGAATGAACTGCTTCATCGCGAGGGCGTGGAATTTCTACTTCATAAATCTCGATGAAAGAATAAAACGTTGGCGACCGAGAAGAATGACTGGCGGCTAAAAGACCCTTCGAATCATGTCGTCGCTTGAAGATGTTGGAACGTTGAAGGCGGTCTTGAGGGTCACAATCACATTAGAGTCAGGTATCACGAGACTTGATATTTTTGTGCCTTATCGAGCCCCCAACCCCCCATCTCACCGATACACAATAAATCAGCTATATTTGAGTACGAAACGGAAGCCACATTCCAGTCTCAGTCGTTGTGTTTCAGCTTACAGCTGGGAGGCTGATTCTTACGGGTGTCACTTATTGTCGATATTTGGTAACCCTTCACAAATTGGTCATACATTGCACGGACTGGTTTGTACGATGCTATTACCGAAGGACCAATAAAAGGTTATCTTAGGCCAAGGTTGGCGATTGGCTTTTTCTTGGCACATCAATATTGGTAGATTAGGTCTGGAGAGTCAGGGGTCTTTGAGGGAGCACTGACAAAAATCGAACCAAAATCGGCACCTACGTCACATTTCTTAGTATCGCGATAACCAATAGCAGGCATGCTCCCGGGTAAAACAGGGGTTTATCATGAATCTTGGAATTCTTCCTGCCCATCGTTGGAACACTACTGCCCAAACAATTTCCCCCAGTCAATTCATTGCGTCAGAGACGCTTTTGCCAACACTTGAGAAGGTCGCGATCTGTATCTCTTGTTGGTATATGTTTTCTTCTCGCTACCTAGCTATTGTATTGTTCGCGCAAATTGCAATTACACTGCGCGCAACATCGTCACTATATTCTGCGACGGCGATTGTCAATCAACATTGCATCTGACATTCCTTAATTCAAAGCTCAATTCAACAACAATGGGTATCTTGGGGATGACAGTGGGCTACGTGCTCTTCTCCATTTTACATTTCTTTCAATTCGTCCTAGCCGTTACGGTCTGCGGATTATACGGCGTCGACCTCCAGCGCGCGCGTTCGCAAGGCAAATACATCGACGGGAAATGGGTAGGTTGCCATTTTCTCTCTCGACAAGCTAACGTAGAAGCGCCGCTTAGATACGTCAGGCTGACAAGGCATTTACGTAGGTCTACGCTGAAGTGTGTGGTGGTCTTGCCGCACTTACGGCAATCCTCTATATGGTCCCGTTCATTTTGCGATTTGCCGCAGTAACGATATGGAGCTTCGTACTCTTCGTCCTGTGGATCGCGCTCTTCGGCCTATTTGGTAGTATGTATATCCACGAGGATCCGGAAGGGAACGGCGACATTCAAAGGATGAAGAACGCCGTCTGGGTCGACTTGGCCAACGCACTGCTCTGGTTGATTGGGTTCATCGGAAGCGCTGCCTACTGGTGGACTCACCGCGAGCGACGCAGCCGCTTTACCGGCCGCGCTAGCTTAGGTCGCAATGCCTCGACTCGGTCGAGGTCGACCGCTGCCTGGACAGCCTAGTTGTTTCGAGTCAACTTCACCGCACGATAGGGAATAAATTAATGTTTAAATTCGGCGCTGGCGGGAAAGTTTCGGGGTACGGAAGACAGCGATGATGAAAGGGGGGAAGGGAGCAAATTGGCGTTGGAAGTATGCAATACCCTGGAGCACGGATATATTCTTCGAGATTCGTCATGGCGGTGATATGACATAATAAATAATCGTTTGGAGTATCTGCATGACTTTCGAGGCTCTTGAGAATTCTGACACGTTACATTCTTAGCTTGCAGCTCCCGCTTCTTCTACAGACATGGATATGGGTCAATCAGAGTGAGAAGCAGGGGAAATATCCGCATACTAGTTCACGGCGCCACCCGAAGACATGACGTTCGTTGCAACGTGCTGTGCCGGAAGACCCTGACGTCGCGGCCTTTTAAGTCGAGTGAGCCTATACGGCTACGGTTGGCTTAAGCTACCAAAATAAAAACTTACCTCCCCAGATTGGACGCATTAGGGTATTAGGCTTCTAACCACACACAGCTCTAGTGTAGGCACCGAGTCTGTTGTGCCGGAGGTTGGTATGGTTGTCCCACGTAACAGCGCAGTTCCTGGGTCGCTAGTCTTCCAATCGAGAGATGCTATCACGATGGCTCTATTTAGATCTCCGATCCCGTAGGACAACTAAATTGCTGGTGACGAACCTCTACGAACTCCAGCGAGTCGGCACGAAAAAAACCGATAAAATTATCCCACGGATGTCGATTCTATCTGGACAGTACCTCATTATCTTTAATTTTATTAGCTGGCGGCAAAAGCGGGTACGCTTCTCTGAGGAATCATGGATCCGGCACCGCATACGTCATATCTTATCAAATCTAATGTATGTATGTATGTGGACAATTTTTTCTTCTTCATTCAAGGATTAAGAGCCTTGTCTCGGGGTGAAGAGCTATGTTTTAGCCCATGCATGTACAGCTAACCCCTTGACAGAGTGAGGACGAAGGACTTTTAGAAATATCTCACTTCGTGGCAGTTAGCAATATCTTTGATACTGGTAGCAATGAGGATCTAAATTGGGGGGTCTCGCCGATCCTTCGGAACCCCTGGCGATAAGTACTTAACCTTTTGACCCTTACGGATTCAATACCACGAACTCGACCTCGAGCCGCGGTTGGCGCTTTTAATTTAATTTTCTGTCGATGACCCCGCGACGTCAAACTGAAAGACCCTGACGAGCTCTCAAAGAATTCACTGAAGCTTTTACAATATTTCCAGATCTTTTCTAGTGTAACAGGTAGTTAACTAAAGATCAGGTAGATGGACTAGACAAGGTGCCTCAGGCTGTTGGCTGTCAGGCAGTGGTATGTACCATGTAAGCGAGCATAGAACCTGTTACAGCAGCGCGTAAACTTGAACATGAGGGAAGACCCAAGCGGGGCTATCGAATCCGCCGACCGCAGGCGGCGGGAAGCATGGCCTTTTCGAGCATTGATCTGCTAGATCAGCGGGGGCATATCTTATTCTACCGGTGTTTCGAACTGAATAGTAAAATTCATAATCATTGAGGCGTCACCTTCAGCTCTCAACGTTCTCAAATTCGATATTACAGCTTAGAGGAGTCACCGGAATACATCGATGATCTCCTCGTTAACTATTCCCCCGACAGGCGAGAAGAAGCCGCACTCCTAGCGAACGCTCGAAGCAACCTGTGACGAAGCCTCGACGGTATTCGGACTCTACACCATTATAAACTTCAAACCTAACGTGGATGCGTGGATGCTGGATGATCTCACAAGGCGACCTATCCAGCTTTTGGTTTGCCGGTTTAGAAATTAGCTTGTGGCAATATTTCGAGACAGACGCACCGGAAGCATAACTTAGTTCATTGGAGCCCAAATCCCCATCCTGCTTCTCCATGTAGGGACTGGGCATTTCCCCTTCCTTGATGGTCTAGTCGACGACGACTTAAGCTACTGCAGGCTGAGAGATTGTGGAACGTACTACATTAGCTAACGTGCATGTAGCCCGTGAGGATAAGGTACATGTAGGTTAAAGTCATGCTGTTCTGAGGCTGTGTATTCCCGTATTATACATATGTACGGCGGCTAGGTATAACCTAACACAACGACGGAGGCGACTTGATGTTCAATACGACACGTTGATCTCTGCAGGCAGGGTAGCACATACAATGCTACCCATTCGCTGTCATCTGCGGCAGAGAGTGTGAGTTGCGGAGGCTGTCATGTTTCGTTCTTGGCGGACCATGACATAAATGACACAAAATATGATGGTGAAGTAATCAAGAACATGGTAGCGGTCTTGGTCTTGCGTTCTTACTCGTTGGCCTCCCGCGAGAGCCCGCTTGATCCCTCCCGGCCGGTAACGCGTAATCAGAAGATGCAATCGGCCGAACAGGTAGGTGTAACCTACATGTATGTAGAGAAAGGGTACCTACAGTAAAGGTATCATTCATTCATTGATTCATTGGATAGGTTCTGTTCTTTTGGAGTGTTGGATGATGACCGTCGAGAATTACTTATTACGTACAATGATACATCAAATGCTAGTCCGGCATATCGGCTTATTGTCGATGTTTGGGTAGTCGATTCAACTTTGAGCAACCGATTTACGCGAAGCCCGGCTCAGAACATGCCGTACATCTTATTTTTTCCCTCTCTTCGCTAATCTGAACTATCAATAAAGTGATAGCTCGATTAGGTATATTTAGGGCTATCCAATTAGAAGAAAATCAGGTCCACTACATCGCCCAGTCACATAGACGGCGAGGTCCACGGGAACATAGGTATGTGAGGTATGCATCAGTTGTATGTATGTATGTACGGTGAGGTGGAGCACTTTACACAGGTACCCAACCAACAAGAACAAATCCAGGGGTCTTGAACCTTAAGAAAGAATAAGGGTCTATGTACATAAGGTAGGCAGGTATATTATTTGCTCATTATATCTCCCTTTTCGGGTTTAGCAACCCTGTCAGCAAGAACAAGGCAGGAGAAAATATCTCGTCACTTTTATTATGTGCCTGTAGTGCTTACCGGGCGTTTTCTTTGCTACATAACGTACATACACAGGTACCAATCAGATTAAAACATCTCTAATGATCTTCATTTCGAGCGTTCCTTCAACAATTCTTAATTGCCACGCCACATTACCAAGGTAGGTAACCAAGAAAAAAAAATTAAAGTGTGACTGGTTGATACCAAGATTGAAGGAAGAAAAAATAAAGGTTGTGGAAGGTTGTAACTGTGCAGTGACTGCCCAGCTTACCCAGTACAAGTACAACACTAGGAAGTATTCCGTCAAATGGTTCCGTCCTACCGCGAGCCAGGGTCCTTTCTTGTTGGAAAAGAGAAGTTGAATGTAATACAATTTTCCAAAAAACTCATTCACATATTGCTGTACCGTACTTTTACATACCATACCATACTATACCTACCTACTTACAAAATACTTTCCAAGCACTTCCTAACCAGGGTTTCAACGTTTCAGCGGCGCCTGCTCGAATGTTAGGTAGTAGTGTAGTGTTGGGTTGACATCTGCAGGGCTTGCCATCTCCCACACACATTCACCATCACGTTCACCTACATACCACCTCCCACCACCACCACCAGTAATAAACATTCGTTCTCTCTCCCTTAGAGCCAACATCAATTTCAAAGCAACCAGGAACTTGACATCAGTTGCCAAGGGTTGCCATCTCTCCGTCGGATCAAAGGTAAAAGAGAGAGTGAGAGATAGAGATAGAGAGAGAGAAGCGGGTCGCTTTGCACATATCCTTCCATCATCTATTCATACATACCTAAGTCGATCAATGGTCAAATTGCCTGTGGATACGGGTGAATACTTTCTACACACCAACCACCAACCTGCTGCGCACTACCTACATACACAGTAGTAGTAGTAGTAGTACGCCGCCCCGAGACGGGCCATAAACGACGATCCTCTCTAAATCGAATCACGTCTTGACAACAGCACGCTCCATTCTATTTTCACCTACACCTACATACAGTAGTGTGAGGTATCAATCCTCACGTTCAACATAGTCCACCGGCAACTCCTGCTCAGGTAAGACATCTCCGACTCATCGCATTACCATGTTTGCTCGGGATCTGGCCAAGTACCGCAACGAAACGCCGCTCCTTAGGTAGTACAACCTCTGCTTTGTATCAAGCACGCCGCGCCCCCGTCGTCTGAGGGCGAGGAATTAGAATTAATCCCAAGTGAGCCCCATCAACACAAACAGCGCTTAGAAATCTCAGCCGACCTGACCGATACCAAAAACAGCCCTGAGCGACTTGATAAGACCCAACTACAAATCTCGAAGGATCCAACTTTTTTTCTCTCTGGCTGACATTACCTTATCTACTACTCATCTACCTATATTTGATAGTCGACTCGTATTGCACATACCACGAACCTTCTGAAGAGGAAGAATAAAAAAAGGAGGCATACTGACTGCAATACTTTCCTCCATTAGACAGGCCCTCCTCCTTCTACGCTATATCTGGAGGGCTATCTGCAAGGGCGAATATCGTTGGACTGCGCCTTAGAAGTTGCTGACTGACGATAACATGGCCAGCTTCGGCCGTTCGTTTAAGCCTTCCTCGTATCTCTCTTCCGTGTCTTCTATGAAAAGACGACCGCCGCCACCTGCTAGAAATATGTCTAGCTCGTCCGAAGCGTCACCTCTCTCTTCGCCCGACATTCGGCAAGACGATTTCGTCTTCTCCACGAGACCGTCGCCAAATCTGACGATGGACCAGCCCGGGGCTTCTCCGAAGCTCCGAGCTAGCACGGGTATGCTCTACTTTATTTTCTTTTCCTTTGACGATCTTCTGTTGTATGAGATAGGCCGAGACCCGTTCTCCGCCGTATCGTATCGTATCAATGATACATATGTAGTTCTCTTATGCGGAGAAGACTCGGTGGGAGTGGTTCTACGCAAGCAGGCAAGGGAAAACAAACGGCTTGCAGCTGCATGGACTGGCTTAGTCAGCAGGTTCAAATGCACTGCTTTGCTTTGTTTCTTTTTATTAGCTTGGCCCCAAGTTTGCCGGTTACCGGTTTGCGGTGAAAGATTGCTTTGGTTTTGGGCGGAATGGTGCCCAGCCAGCCCAGCAAAAGCCACTAATGATCTCCACCGGTCAGCTCCTCTGCCCCTAAGGCCTAAGGCCTAAGGCGGGCAGGGCGGGGTGCATTTCAAGGACGGCAAGGATATCCCTTGGGCTTTTGTTTAGGTGCCTTTTCAGGGTACTTTAGACCACTTTAGACCCCGTGCCGTTCTGAAACATCCAATGCACACCCCTCCTCTCTTTGTTGTTCTTGTTTTTAAAACTGCGTCATCGGCCCATGCCCATGCTAATTCATATACCAAACTGATCCAGGGAAAAAAGATCCGGCTCTGTTTGACTCTCCTAGATCAACACCTGTGCAAACCAGGCCAATTGCTATCGAACTTCCTACAACTAAGAAGGTCAACAGCGCTCCGGTGTATACGCCGCCCGCACCGCTCTCTGCTCGTGGTGATCTTCCTGGGTATGGGGCATGAGGTCTTTCCCTTTCCTCGGATCGGGGGAATTTGGCTAACTCGACTACTTCTTTATTGCAGTGGATATTTCCCCTTACACGAGGAACAAAACCGAGTCTACCGCCCTCACCCCTTTGAACTGGATGCCTCCAAGGCACGAATGAAGTCGATCGAACGGGCTGGCAAGTCTACCTCTCCGCCCAACGAACCACCCTCTCTACCAAACATTTCTTCTACCCACGGAGCCATGGGAGCCATGACCTCTACCACCGCTCCCAATTCCATGCCGGAACGATCTACTCGTCTTGCGCCGCCCAACCCTGCGAGCTTGCCGGCATCTTCTAGCAGCTTTAATTCCGGATCCAACACACCCGTTGCCAGTTACAATCCAACCGGAAACCAGGAGAGCCCTCTACCAATGGGCAAGTATTATCCGTCCAACTACGTCAAGAGGAAAGAAGAGAAGAGGAGTAAGAAGCAAACCCTACGACCGCCGACGTCGACTCCTGCATCCCCCATCGGGTCCAAGTCGGAAACCCAAGTGCCTACTACCAGAGATGCTCCGGCCATGGCACATTCGCGCAACGAGTCGGACGCGAAACGCAGGTTGCAACAATATCAGCGCGACATGATCGCTCAAGCGACACTAGCCCTTAACCGTGGGAACATGAACGCAGCAGCCCTGAGTTCGCTGAGAACAATCGGCTTCACCAGCCTGTCCAGTAAGCCGAGCAAACCGAGGTTGGCGCCTTTGGGCTCTCCCGGACCGGTGACGCCAATGGAACTAGAGGGCTCCGAAGGCGGTTATCTGGGTGCACGAGGCCCAGGAGATGCCCACGTCCAAGAGATCGCCCGTGCAATCAGGGCCGACGAGGAACGGAAACGACGAGAGGGTACAACATCTCCAACCGTCGAGCTGGGACCTAACACATTCTGACGCGTGCGTCTCTTTGTGTGACGAACAGCTTACGCTGCCGTTTTGGTTTTCCGGACGTGCCGGCGTGAAACATGATGTTAGTCGGTCATTCACCGTGTCGCCTAGCGATTCCTAAGCGAATCCTCGGCTACCACCTTGTCTTCCAATCGCTTGAATCTTGGCCACATAATAATGATACCACTATCTTTCCCTCGCAAGCAGTTGCCTCGAGCGGTCTGGGTCTGACATATACCTACCTACTCAGTTTGGCCATCCATCTTTTCGGCCACTGACCCAGCACACGTGTCGGCATCCCGAGCCGCGTCCGAACCGTGGTCTATTTCTTTTGTGTCTCATTCTATGATACCCCGATATCCGCATCACAAAGACAGCATGGTACGAAGAACAGTAGTACTAATTCTTTACACTTTGCATGTATGCATGGATTCATTCAACACAGGCGTACCTAGGGAAATGGGACTTATTTTGTTTGCAAGGGAAATTGGCAATCATTGTTGTAGCTGCGTGTGGCACTCTGATGTTTATATCCCACCCCAGCCTTTGGTTTTCCATCCTCGCTCTGTCGCTGGTCTGCTGCTGCTGCTACTGTGTTTTTCCACCTTTTTGGAGCTATTGTTATAGACTTTGATTCTTTCTCGCATCTACTTCGGTCTAGGGGCAGCTCCCGGGTAGGCGATCTATTCGGGTTTTTTGTTTGTTGTTGCTGCTATGTGTCATGTGAGATGGAAAGAGACAGACAGGGGCGAGAGAAGAGTGAAGAGCGATGTTCTTCTAACCGGTCGTTGACCTTGGCGCAGCTGAACGGAGGGAGAGTAGGTAGACTGGATGTGCATAGTGTATGTTACATAGTGCATAGCTTTTGGAACACGAATTACCAAAAACAATTTATATCGGGCCCGTCCTTGTCTAATGATTAAGTTATATAACCTTGATACATAGGTAGTGACCGACCTCTGACGAAACACCTAATGTGCGCATCGTGTAAATCGGCATGGTTCTTATATTCTAGATGTAATTGGTGTTGGTATATTTTCAATTCTTCCCTTTCATAAACGAGGCCGACATTGATCAACCTGTCTGACTATTAGTATTATGCTTACCTCTGAGTAACAAAACCTCCGAAAGAGCCATCACGCGGCTAGAACGGCTCTTACTCTTATGAGAGGTTTTATGCGCACATTCACAAGCAAATAAGCAAGAGCACACAGAAGAGAGAAATTGTCTCTGCATCACCAAATAACTGCCTGTATTTGATACCATCCAAAGGCTCTCCCTAGGCCTCATCTCTCTATAATCTATTAACCAACCCATTCCTCGAGCTAGTATAGCCTAGTAGCCTGAAAAGTGTAGGGTAGTGTACCTAGGCAGGCACTCGGTCGGATCCAATTCCTTAGGTAGGGATCCCAAACCCAACAACACCTTGCTCGAAAAGCGCCCGGTATCGATATCCATTCTCTCGTCTCGTCATGCAAAAGCCCAAACGCCAACCAAATGCACCATCCGTCCTATCTATCGTTGCGGATAATTCACATGCAGCCCAACCCCCCCAATGCTTTCGGAACATTACGTAGAGGGCAAGAATGCGCGTAATAGGGGTATAATAATGGCTGAAAAGCCAAAGAAGAAAAACAAAAACTGATCGTGATGGGAGTAACTTCGTATCATGCCATGCCCTTATTTAAACGAGGGCTACTCTGGAGTTGTCCGAGGACTCCCACGACTATTGCGAATCCTCTAGGTGACGACCCGACCCGGTCTCGTGCTCGGTTTCCCTCACTTCGACCAAGTCCGACTCCCTTTCGGCAACTTCCTGCACAGGGGTCACCGGGCGACTACCCGGGACAGGTGTCCCTGATGTCCGGAAGCTGCTGACGGAGGACTGTGCTCGTAGACCGCTAGTAGCTTTCATAGAATTACTTCGAAGGTGGCCAGGGCCGCCGCTCATCCGTCGTACGAGAGCGGGACTGGGACGGTCTTGTTCGGCCTGCCACTGAGAGAAGTCTCTGGAACTCCACGACGCACGATGTACCCTGGCTGCACGAGGCAGACTACTGACCGAATGCCGCGAACTGACGCTAGCGGTGCGGGTTCGTCCCTTCATGGGACCAGAGTAAGCTGCTGTGCCACCGGGTATGGGAGGAGGGTTCATATCGGCTAGATAATCGTCGTCCTCGTCCTCGATCTTGGGAGCTCTTCGAATCGAAGTCACTTTAAAGTAAGGTTCCTTGGGAAGATCTGGGAATTCTTCCTTGGATCCAGAGTTTGACTCCGTCTTTGGATCCGGTTTAGGCTTCGGCGGAGGAGGTTGATCGGTAGCTCTCTGTGCGATATGTTCAAAGTATCGAATCCGAACTCCCTCAAGCCTTTGCGAAGTGAAGTACTCTCGGTTCCGAGATAGCGACATCCACGAAGAGATCCCTCCGAGGATTATTAGAATCATTAGTGCAATGGTAAGAAGGGCCTGAATCACGATGATGACTACTCCGATCACGGTAGCTACTATGCGATTGAGATTGAAATCGGGGAGGAAAGCAATCGAAAGGCCAGTAGTTGCTACTCGAGTGAGTGCCAGTAACCAAACCGCTAGGGCCGTGTTACGCTGTCCTTCATATGGGTTTATTGCCGCAATGATAACAAACGCAAGGATATCGACAATGAACAGTCCGAAAACCTGCGCAAGTGGGTTGCCTGCACCGCCTCCGAGGAAGCATGCTCGAATGAATTGGTATATCAACCAAAAGGCGAAGTACCACCATCTCGAGAGTCGATAACGAGCAGACAACCACCCAAAGCGTTTGATATACGGCTCGTCCTGGTGGACGTTCTTCCGGTTGGGATCGTTGTCAACAAAATGACAACGGACAAAAGGCAAGGAACCAGTTGGCTTTTCCCTCAATTCCTCCTCCCTTAGTTGACTGAGTCGCACTGGTATAACACAGGGAATGAAACCCATGAGTTTTCCTTGGCGTAGTAAAATGCGGTCTGGATCGACAGAGAATGTACCAAAGCGCAACCGGAAATGCAGCGCATACAGGACTAGGCCGCCCATACCAACCATGAAGATAATGAAGACAACTGCGGCAATCGCAGTAGGTCCGACCGAGCCGTGGATGGCAAATTGAAACATGGCTAGAGTAGTTAGGGAGAAGAAGGCAATAAACAAGGTCCTCAATACAGCAAGGCTCAGATATCCTGTCCAATGAGTCCGGAAATACTCCAAGCGATCCTGCTTAATCCACTTCAACTTCACCAAGCCCTCGAGGGAATATTTGAAGGCTACCAGGAGAAAAATGACGAGCCCGAGAAGGACGAGGAGCCATATGAATCCAACCATGAATGCATTCGGCGCGGGTATGCTTAGCTCGGATAGTTCGCCGGCAAATCCAGTCCAATCTCCCGGTAGGGGCATCCCCGGCTGTACTGGATCGCCATTCCAATTGTAGTCGTAAGGATCGTTAGGATTGTAAGGCTGTCTTCTCGTCAAACCACCCACTGCAATTTTCGCTATTTCTGGGACTCTCTTGAAAAGTTCTAACGAGCGGCCATAGATCTGCTGAGTTAGACCTCCCTGGTTGTTGATGACCGTCGAACCAGCGCCCCCAACCTGACTTGCGTTGCCACTAACGCCGACAAAGGGGTTGATCGAGTTGACCACATTTGCGCTCGGTACCAAACCGGCCGCCCAAGCGAAGTTGCTCCACCAGGCGGGGAGTACGCTGGGCCAAGGTAACGACAATGCGCCGGAATAGAAGATGGACTGGAAAGTCTCGAATATGACAAGGACAGATATCGAGTGAGCGTAATGGCTCCTCATATGAGGTATGCTCACGCCATAAGCTGCTGTTGCGAACGAGGCGATTATGGCCACGATGGTGAAGATACCCAGGATTGTGCTGATGGACGTGGTCTGGGAAAATGAGTTTCCGTTTCTCATAACCGCTTGGAAACATCCAATCTCCGTTTGACTCGAATTAGCAAATATTTGTATCCTGGCAAACCCCTCGAGATCAGGAACTTCGTAGGCTATCTGCGGAATCCCAGAAACCTGTTGCGGGCCGATCTGGAACAAGGCAAAAGCATTTATAGGCACCGTGGCGTTCAACGGGCACATGCTGGTTTGAACAATAAGTATCAAGGGATATGTAAGGATTACTGGACTGGTCGTACCTGTAGATGTTCACCTTGCATGGATCTACCGTCATCGAGAACCTACTTTCTCCATAAGCTTCGACTGATATGTACACTGCCCACATAGTTAGCCTAGGGTACCCGCGCGAGGGTATTGACCGGCCTTACGCATAACGCTCTCGTTGCGTATGTTGGTAGTACCGTCGAGATGGAACAGAATGGTGGAGTTGTCGTAGTAGAAGGCAGCATCGAATTTGGTCACGTTCAACAAGCTCTCCCCTCCAATACAATCTCCGAAATCGCCTGTATACAACGCGGGAGTCCTGTCAAGTGCCAGGCTGCTGCTAACGCCGTCAAGACTTATGCCGTTTATATACTGCGTTTCTTTGGCGCACGTCGTCGGTATTAGGGTGAAGCCACCGAGGACGGGGAGTAGTAGCGCATTTAATAAGCGATGGATTAGCATCTTCGCGGCGTGGAGTGCCCTCGAAGGGCCATCAACGAAACCACGATGGGTCTACTGGAGGAAGATAAGTATAGACGAGAGGTGTTAGTTGTAGCTGGGACTTTTCGTCTTATCAGTGAAACGATTTAGAAGAATATAGCAGCAGAATGCTAAGGTCATCGGTACCGAGACATCTGTCTTTGTCGGGGAGCTATGGTGAGAAATGCTGTGCCGACTAATTCCCAATCCTTTTTTTCTTCTAATAATGCTACACGTGCGGTTGCAGATGGTAAATTGTCCGACCAATGGCAGAGGACGACGTGTGAAAGAGGGCTGTATCAACTACGTAGGTATACGTAGGTAGGGCGATAGTGGATGATATGCAAACACTTATCCAACCAGGTAAAGCGAGAGTTGCTTTGAGGAGAGTGAACGGGTCTCTACGAACGCATATCCACCAACGAAGGACAGACCGTGGATATCATAGACGCAATTCAGATTCAGAGAATGAAGAGAAAATATGATGTATCGTAGAAGAATTGATTGGGACACATCGAACGATAACTATCAATATCCGTTTCCGCTATGTACATATACGGACTACCTTACGCTTGCTTTATCTTAAAACATAAAAAGCTCCCGCGACTTCCGTGCACCGTATCGCGAGTTCTATTGGGTTTCTAGTGGAGAGCTTGCTTAGGTACCATACTAGTACCATAGTAGTACCACCAAGCCGCTTTGACAGGGGATTGACAAGGGCCTAGACAGCCCAGGCCTACATGTAGTAGGCCAAGACCCTATGTGGCTTTTTTCGGCGCTGTCATTGGTGGACTATCAGATACTATCTGTATTCTCGTTGCCTCCCTCTTCTTTCTTTCTAGGTCCTCACATACAAAGTGCACTGATTCGTTAGGGATCACATAGGTACCAAGGTGTCAAACAGGTTTGGCAAAGTGTTTGTTTCGCCTCTTGACAGAGCCCATCATCATCATGTATCGGGAATCCCTGCCACATGCATATCCGAAAAAGCTTATTGAGCCCAAGGGAAGATGCTGGTACTACCTATGTACTATGTACTAACCCGGAGCATTTTATCCATTCACGCATTTATTTCATCCAGACCACCGGTATAACCCTCGGGGGTAAATCCCAGTTCGTCTGTAGGGTTGAATCTTTGAACGGATGGCATATAATAAGTTGGCAAGTCACTTAGAATATGGGGTTTGCATGCTGTACACATCGTGAGCACCTTAATAAACGCCCTGTGCCATGTAATCGCGACTCAATTGGTTGATTCCAACTATTCCACTTCTTACCGCACACCTATGTAGGCACCTATGTGTGGATGTCATGCATTGGAATGAAAGGCTAGTGAGGCAAGGGATTTCTATCGTGTGGCGCTCCATAATAGTGACAACTCGGAAGTCTTTCCAAAACACGGACAACTTAGGCGAGCAACACTTCTGCTTGGTTGGTGCAACATCTACTGTATCGTGAATAATCCAAGCAAACAATAGATATTCTCTAGGAGGGCCGAAAGGAATTCCAACATCAATCAGACTAAGAACTATTCATTATATCTACGAACATATGGAGTTATCAACCAGAGTGGTGGAGGATAGATAGGTATAGAAATCAGGGGAACTTAGGATGGACCAGAATCATTGTATTGTTAGGGTCGTGCCCTTGAATAGGCGTGATCAAGATGCAATCTACCTAGCTAGTAGAAAAGTACAGTACATAATCACGACGGGTTCAATTCAACGTATTTCGTGTCCCCCTTGACTGTTTGTTGTATTGACTACGTCGTCACTCCCTCCTGCAACGCGCACAGATAGAAAGGCAATGCAACTGGTATCCTCTCCAAAGCGAAAGAATGCCTAATTTATAACTCCGACCTTATGCTAGACGGCACGAGACCGAGGCGGGGGACAAAATCAGGAACAAAAGAAGATGTCAACTACCTAGGTCAAGCTCCGTAAGCCCAGCTCAAGGAGACTTTTCCTCTAGTTTTGATCATCTCGTCCTTGGTCCACCGACTCGACCCAAGTAGACGACGCACCGCCGCCTCGTAAGCGGTTGAATGCAATGCAATGCAAAACTAGAAAAAGCCAGAATGCGCCAACTAGAATGGTATCCACGAGATGTTTTGTAACGTCGTGACGGTCGTGAAGTAAAGCAAAACACAATAATTAAAGTGTCTTCATCGGCACCGGTTTGAATAGCCCAGCCTAATTTTCCTCCTCTTCCTCGATCGGGGCCGGGGTCCTCCTTTCGGTTCGTCTCTTGGGACGCCTGTGTCTCGAGCTTGAGATGTTGCTCGCCGAATCCTCGGGGGCTAAGTCGAAGTCATCCCCTCCCCAGTCGCTCTCGCTCGTGACACCGTCGTCGTCGCCAACGGCCCACGGCGGCCTCTCGGAATACTGAGAATTGCCAGATAACTGGGGTAAGACGTCGATCCTTCCGGAGCGGCGATGCTGCATGCTCATGAGCAAGGCGTTGTTACGCTGGCGGAGAGTGTTTCGCATCGTTTCGGCACGCTCGTGGAGTTTCTCGAATGCGTCTTCGAGTTGCTCCATGCCCCGGTAGATTTCCCGCTCTACCTCGGCCAGGGCAGCCATCTCGACTTCCTCGTCGTGAGAGACAGGTTGGCGACTGTGACTAGGGGTGGCTGACGAGGATAGAGAGACGAAGGATGCGGGTGTTGCACCACGAGAGTACACACCAGAGAAAGGGGTGGTACTACGAGACGGTCCGAAGCCGGACGGATAACGCATGCTAGGCCCTCGGGAAGGTGGTCGTGGAGATGTGAAACCATTTGCGGGCGTGGCACCCCGGGATAGTGGATTGTTATCGGCGGTGGGCGTCATCAGATCGTCAGCATCGGCACCGGACCAGAGAAAGCCGTCAAAGCGGCCCGAGATAAGAATCTCCCACTCCTGGGGATTAATATGGTTGATGGTGGTGAGCAGGTCGTGATGGAAAGGGTTCTTGACGAGGAACACGGCAGTCTCTGCATCGCGGGGTGCTTGAGATAGACGGTAGAGTCGCTGAAGAGCGAGGCCCGTCTTGACCATGAAGTCGGTTCTTGGCTTGCGCATGGGTGTGGGTGCTCGTATGGCAGGCTGTAGCTCTCGGGCGCCGGAAACTAAAGCATTGAAATATGGTTGTTCCTCCTGATCAAGATTGGTCAAGATGGCAAATGCTAAGGTCTCGTCGTCGATCTCGGAGGGGGCTGGTGCGGGGGCTTCTGCGCAGTTGTTCATCCATCGATCAACTGCAGACCTAACCTTCTTGGACTGTCTTAGGTAGTGGTCTCGGAATTCTTCCGCGATATCGGGGTCTAATTTGACGGGAGAGGCTGGCCTAGGAGGCATGTCGGTAGCAATCTCAACCGCATTCGCGCTAAGGGAAGCAATATCGAACGGGGGCCACTGAGGCATTTCCACTCTGCCTCCTACTCGTTCGAGGACCTCACCCCATCCCAGTCCTCGATGATCTTCGGGGTTCTTGTCGCACATGATACAGGTGCAGCCCTCGGCAGGGAGATCTCTAGAGAATACATCCTCCAATCGATCCAGTAGCCGACGCGCCACCGATTTGTGACCTGTTGCCACTGCGATCGAACCTTGCTTGTCAAGGACCGTCTGGTACTGATCTAGTAGATGATAGAAAGGCGCGAACATAGCCTCGGCGCCCGCGAGAGGTGGGTTCGAAGGCCGCGTTCCATTCGGGCGTGGTATCACGGACAGGAAATTCTTGGGTACGGGATGAACTAGACCACCGTTCTGTAAGAGATAATCAATGCGCGGAACTTCTTGTATGTTTAGGGGCGGAGGCGGCGGCGGCGGCGGAGGTGGAGGACCGAAATCGGTTGCCGGCGTTGCGGAAGGTGTTGGGCGTTCTTGTTCCACGATATTGCTATTGCGGCTATACTTCTCGTTTGGAAAGGTCTGTGGCGGTGGGAACTGCGGTGTAACTGTAGGGGTTTTAGGTGAAGAATCTTGTATGGATTCCGGAGAGTCTTCCGTCTCGATTGGGCTGGGAATCCTTGGGTTTCTTGCCGACGCTGTCCGTCTCGGTGGTACCGAAGTGGCAGCCGACGAAGCCCCTACGGTCTTGTTGTCGCTCAGATTAGATGCGCCATCGTGGATTATACGTACGCCGAAGGGAGGAGGCGGCGGCGGAGGAGGAGGAGGTGGAGGTGGTGGAGGTGGTGGATAGGCTGGAGGGGATTGGATAGTGGTGGCCTGGCTAGAAGCCTTGGATAGCTTGGACTTTTCATCGTTCCTCGAGCTAGATCGTGATATACCCGATGTTCTCGACTTTGGTCTTTCTTCCTCTCTCAATCTCAAGCTAGATGATTTGGTCCGTCTCTTCTTTTCTTCTGATAGATCCGTTTCCGGAGGGCTAGGTGGTCGATCATCTTTCTGTGCCTTCTTTCGGGTACCTGGATCTCCTGCGGATTTGGATCTCTTGAGGTCGCTAGAGCCGAGGTCTGTCGGTTCCGGAGTGAGAGGATCAGCACGACGAGCCGATCCCTCTACTTCTTCGTGACTGTATAGGGCTTCCTTGCTATGAGCTTTGTCGAAGCTGGGATACGGAAGGCTGACTCGGCTACTAGAAACCGAGGTTCTCGACAGTTCCGGTACCAGATCGCTCATCGAAGAACCCTTCCTCTCTCGGTCCCTATCTCTCTCCTCTTTTGTTCGGTGTCGGCGGTGTGAAG
Source organism: Hypoxylon fuscum (assembly GCA_022578945.1). Lineage (NCBI taxonomy): Eukaryota > Fungi > Ascomycota > Sordariomycetes > Xylariales > Hypoxylaceae > Hypoxylon > Hypoxylon fuscum. The sequence goes on along the minus strand of MU399837.1, from coordinate 78,372 downwards.
AGCTGTGGGAGTCGCCGTCGGCGTTGGATCTGTGTTTAGACCGGTGCGAGGATTTATGATGATGGATGCCGTCTCTGTCTCCTTTGCTACGTTCCCTATCCTTGTCCTTGTCCTTGTCCTTCTCTCTCTCACTCTTGCTGCGCCTGCGCTCGACGTCGGGGTCTTTGGATCCCATTGTGGTAGAGACTATGTGAGTATGTGAGCCCGACTGGGCCCAACTGCTAGTTGGATTTTAAACTAGGGCTTTTTTTGTGTGTGTGAGGGGATTCAAGGGATTCAAAAAGACCTTCAGCAATGGTTGAAAGTGAGAAAAAGAATACAATTGTTTGTAAAAAAAAAAAAAAGTGATCAAAAATCCTTGGAGTATTGAAGAATGTTCATTAGCGACGCAAACTCGGAAGAAAGCACAAGAAAAGTGGTGAAAAGCAGCGCAAGGCACCTGCATGTTCTAATGTAGGCGAGATGTGCAGAGAAGTGACGGCGGCTGTTGGACCTTCGGACGCGCTACGCAGCCGCATATGATTCGACGAGACGACGCAAAACGATGCAAATATCGGGATAGGGATAGGATGGAGATGGGATGGTGTTCCCGCACTTGCCATGTATTTGGTACAATACATTTTAGGCCGTCCTTTCTTCTACTTGCTACATACATACATACATCCTAGGTACATAGGTACATATTCCTAAAAGCGGGGTTCGCACAGAAAAGATACATACTTTCACAACCTTCAATTACTCAATACTTGCCTTCAACATATAAGTTAATGCATTCGTAACGAAATCTATTTCTTTCTTCTTTCATCTAAGACGGTTAGTAGGTTTCTAACATCATGTAAAAAAACCCAAACCTCCTTATTGTGTACTCTCCCCGAAAGGATGCGCTTTTAGACGGACCCAATATATGATGACCTCAATACGCGAAGCGTAGGTCTATCCCGATTCTTCCTTTCCTTTACCCCACCAATGAAATGCTCCCTGCAACCAGAAAATCTCATTATAAAGCCCTAGACGAATCCATATGAAAGATGAACGACATCACAAGCGGTCTAACAGACCACGGCTCTCCAGCATCAGCACGATCTGGTGCACAATAGACCGTACCGTCTGCTTCTCGCAGTCCACTACCAAGTCCGGCTTAGAGGGAGTCTCGTAGGGGTCATCGACACCAGTGAACCCCTTGATCTCGCCGGCGCGAGCCTTGGCGTAGATTCCTCGCTTGTCCGTCTTCTCGCAGTACTCGAGCGGAGTGGCGACGTGGACAAGGTAGAAGTCACCGTATTTCTCAACCGTCTCCTTAGCAGCGGCTCGGTCCTTGTCGAACGGTGCTATGGGGGCAGCGATCACGGCAGCGCCGGACCTGGTCAGTTCTCCGGCAACGAAGGCGATACGAGCAATGTTCTTGCTGCGGTCTTCCTTGCTGAAGCCCAATTCAGACGACAATTCGTGTCGGACACTCTCACCAAGGAACATGGAAACCGAACGACCACCCTGTTGGTTTAGGGTGACCTGTAGAGCCCTCGCGATTTGGTCCTTGCCACTATTTGTGTAGCCCGTCAGGAAGACAGTAAAGCCCTGTGCAGCTCGTGGAGGGTGCGACTCGCGCAGCACCTTGACGACCTCGGGGTACGAGAACCACTCAGGAATATCTCGGCCACTCCTCAATCTTGAACGTAGCTCCGTACCAGAAATGTTCAATGTGCGGGTATCCTTCGGGATCTCATCAATAGGCGCATACTCGTCCTTGTCCGGCAAGTAAGTCATCATCTGAAATGGTACGACCTCGATGCCAAGCTCGTCGCGGTACTTTTCAACCGCGTACTGAGCGTCGTAGGGGCCGTAGAAGTCAACACCCTGGCTATTCTTTCCAGGACCAGCATGGTCACGGCCAACAATGAAGTGGGTTGCTCCGTGATTCTTGCGGATGATGGCGTGCCAGATAGCTTCACGTGGGCCACCCATTCGCATGGCCAACGGGAGCAGACCCAAGACTGCCATGCCATTAGGGTATCTTGGCAAAAGCGCCTTGTAGACTCGCACTCTAGTGAAGTGGTCAATATCTCCGGGCTTCGTCAAACCCACAACTGGGTGGATGAGCACATTCGCATGGTGCGAACGAGCGGCGCGAACAGTTAACTCTCGGTGCGCCCGGTGCATAGGGTTTCTGGTCTGGAAAGCGACGACTCGGCTCCAGCCAAGCTTGTCGAAATGTAATCGGAGCTCAGCTGGGGTGTCTGTAGGAATTAAAATTAGCTTCCAAGGCGCAACAACTCATGGTTAGGGGCTTGGCCTACATCGGAGATCTACAAAGTCATAGTGCTGTAGACGGTTCACTGCCTCTACTTTACCTCCCACGTAGAACTCGGCAGCAGTCCTGAAGAGGTACTTGACAGCGGGGTGTGCCTCATCATCACTTCCGAAGACCTCCTTGGCCTCGAGGACCCTATTGCGTTTATCTATGTTAGTGGCGTTGATGGTGCAAGGCTTGGCAGGTAAGGGTTAGCTCGTACTTGTCTGGTTTGTAAATATCGTCAACCGTAAGGATGGCTAGATTCCTATCGTCACGAAGGTCGCGTAACGTCACTCGGAGACCTGACTTGAGGCCGAGCTCCTTAATTATCTCTTCGGAAATATCCAGAGTAATGGGCATGCTGAATAAAACGCCATCTGCCAGCCTGTTGTCCTTTACGACACTATATTTGAAAAGTTAGCACTTGGCACCACTGTCTACATGGTTCTGTGGTGGGCATACCCATTGTAGTCGGCTTGGTTCATGAAACCTAGAAAAGGTTCATTTGTGTGAGCTTCATTTCACATGTGTTGAAAGCTCAAATTCCAGAACAATCTTCGCGACGTGTAACCACCCCCTTGCCTAGCATACGTGGATGCGGACGTGGATGGTGGAGTAGAATTATGTGGCACCCCACTATACACGAAATTCCGGTGTCAGACTTGGAGAAGAGACGTACCTTCGAGAGGTGAGAATCCACCATTGAGGATCAACTCGAGATCGCAGAGCTGCCTCTCGGTCAAGGTGATGGCGGGAAGGGTTTCGGCTTCGGCGGCAAGCTGAGACTGTCTAGGGAAGTCTCGCGCAAGGAGGTCCTTAAGGACGCCACCGTGAGGAGGGTTTGCCATTGTCTTGAGCTTTGAATTTGGAAAAAATAGCCAACGTAAAGAGCGTCAATGGACCTCGTCAGTCACGATGTGCTGGTGCGAAAAGAACACTAGAGCGAGATAGCAAGAAGAGAAGGGGGGGGGAAGCCGAAGAGACCTGACTCTGGCTCAAATAAAGGAAGACGAGAGGATAAGTCACAGACACTCTCGTAGAGACGTACAAGTGCGTTGGTACGCGAGATGGTAGAGAGGATGGATAGGTAGGTATATATGGAAACTTAGAAGCACTTTGGCCACTGGTCTAGTTCTAGAAAAAGCTACCTACTTTTTATCCACCAGAGAGGCTACAAGGTACGTAATCAGCAAAGTCGAAACGCATGTGCTTGCCCTACGAGACCCCTATGGACATCTCATTGAGACCCTATTAGATCGAAGCTAGAGCATGGGGGGAAAATTCAGTCGAATGGCATTTAGCCTCGATGACGTGCTCAGGGACCAGCGACAGCCGCCACCAAACAGATCGCGCTATCGGTTCTCGTTTGTCACTGGCCCGACTCGACCATTTTTAGCGAGTCTGGAAGGTTAAATAAACGGATACTCTCCGAGCACGCGGCTCTCGGATGCAGGTTCCTGATGATGCCTTAACCTGTACCAATTAAAAATGCATGGCTTTGTCCTGACGTCAATCTTGGAATGCTCAATGGATGTCAAAGTTAAGATTAAACATACAGCCTCACAATTAATGAAAGAAGAATGCCCGAGTAGATGGCGGCGAGCTAGCTTTCGGAGGGGTGCGAGGGGCCCGCCGTCTCCTATCCTCCCCCGCATTTAGTTACCATTCAATATCTTCGTAACGATGTTCATGCAACTAAAGAGGGGATAGATACCCGTCAACACTACCTACCTACCTACCTACCTTGGTAGATTAGGCTATGAAGCCTCGTCTCTTCAATTGCAACCTCACGAACTCCGAAACACACGGATGAGGGCGGAATAAGGCTGATCATATATATTTAACCTACCAACACTCCTTACTAGATATGTATATCCTCGGTCCATCTATCCTCTTCTCTTGAGAACGTTAAAACTTCACGTTGTGGTACAGTCTATGTAGGTATGAATTGAGCTCAGGTAGCAGGTTTGGTATATAGCCATTTGGGATTTAGCAAGTAGTATTGACATCTTAGAATTACACAGACCCCATGTTCTGTCTCGATTACTCTTCCTCACTGTCTTTATTCTTGCAAGCACTCGTTTTCTTCCAGAAGCAAATGATGCGGCTGACGTTGCCACTTTCTAATACAAACTTGCAAGATCAAGCAAACCAGGCGGCATGTCCGACCGATATTCGGACATTGTGGCACAAATGGAATGGGGAGATACAGGATGTAAGACATGATTTAGCGCCTCATGCCTGCTCCTCGTCGCCACTTTCATAGGCATCCTTCTCGCCGTTGCCGTATGAAAAAATGCTCTGGACATATTGACGCCAACCGGTCTGAATATCACTACGTGGTGTGCCTCGTGCTGCGAGTCCAGTAGGCGTAGGAACAGTCGGAGGGGTATGCCAGTGGTCTCTATCCGGCATAAGAGAAGAGAGCCCAGTCATTGAGGACGATTCAACCGTGCTGGAGGTTGACGCAGCACTGACAATAGTGTTGTTGAAGACCTGGTTAGATATGGATGCCGTGGTTGATGTCTGGAAAGTGGTCGGATGACCGCCACCACCAAACAACGTCGTATTTGCTGTCATTAAATTAGTGCCCATTACTAACTTGTTTATGAAGTGATTGATTACGTACCTGGAGAGAATCCCAAGCTAGACGAAGCGGGATTTCCTGTAGCAGCCTCGACACTTGATGTGATTAGGATACTCGATGAAAAAGTTAAAGTAGTAGTGGAACCGGACTGAGTGATTGTGCTCTCACTGCATGTTGTATCAATCGTTACTATTGGAGTCTCGCTCTCCGTACAAGTCGTGTCAGGTTCATAGGTGGTGGTAGGGGGCTCCTCAGTACAGGTATCCGAATAGGGTGCCGAAGAAGGACTGAAGACTGAAGACGAGGTAATTCCGGGAGGAATGCCTTGTCCACCTGGACCTGATTCGGTGGCAGAAGTAATCGACGACAACGGGATGGATGCCGTAGGTCCTGCCGATACAGTAGAGTTGGAAAAAGGATAGGATATAGTGCTCGAACTCGTGATAGACGGACTGGCAGATGATGATTGACTTTCGGGTATCCCAGTCGATCCAGTGGAACCAATGGTTGAGTTGAAAAAACTGTATACGGTAGAGCTAGTGCCATTGGCAGCCGTAGATTGGCTTGCAGATACCGATGATGTCACTAGAGACGCAGTGGTTCCCGATGCAGTTGCTATGGTGGCCGACGTCTCACTTGGACTTGAGAGTGAACCCGTAGCAGGTTCAGAAGACAAGGTGCTGAGAGAGAAGCTCATCGGAGACGTCGACTGCGACTGCGTACTGATTATGGTCGGTTGCCCGGTAGAAGGACCGGAAAATGTCGTCGTATTTGAGAGTGGAAACGGAGCAGAGCTAAAAATCCGGGTAGAAGAACTAATCTCACTGGCACTAGGTGTCGAGGTGCTTCCGAAAACGCTCTCGCTCCTACTAATGGACTGACCGGAGGGTCCACCAGACGAAGCCGTTGGACCTGTTAAGGCTGTTGAATTTGAAACAGGAAAGGGAGGCGACGTCTGCGAAATACTGGATGACTGGCTATATCCACTGATGCTTCTAATAGAGCTTGAAACGGGGATGGACTCGGTTGTTGAAGTGAATGAGCCGCCTGAGGGTGCAGTGGGACTAGGAATTATCGTGGAATTGGTCAGAGGGAAGGGTGGGATAGATACGGATATTCCGGATGACAGCGTAGGGAGGCCTGTACCCGAAGTCGATTCATAAATAGTCGAGGTCACATTCCCAGATATACCCGTACTAAGGATAGATTCGGTGCTAGACGGGATCACCAGGCTGGTAGTTGAACTTGCTGCACCGCCCGATTGGCCCGATGGTCCACTGGATGGACCAGTTGCTGCCCCTGAACTCTCAGTAGAGTTTGACAACGGAAACGGTGGCGTAGACGCCAGTGATTGGGAACCTGACGGAGTAATTGAGCCAACACTTGGCATCGTGGTGAACGGCGTGACAGTGAATGGCATAGATGTATTAGAAGGACCGACAGGAATCGAAAGAGATTCTGTCGGCAGATTTGAAGATCCCGTTGAGGTGATGCCCGTTGACCCCGGAGCACCACTCACGGTGTTCGTTGAATTAGGCATGGGGAATGGAGCGGATGACCCCGAAGTTTGGGCCGTAACGCTACTAGAAACCCCCGAGCCCGCTATACTTGACATGCTAGTAATACCACCTGTGGAGCCTCCGGAAAGGATGCTCGAGTTTGTCAACGGTCCCGTTGGCATAGGTGTCGTGCTCAGGGAGACTGGACCCGGACCCGTAGGTACTCGACTCCCCGTAGACCCGAATATCGTAGAAGTTGTGGAATTAGAGAACGGGAATGGTGCAGAGATCGAAGATGTAGGAAACCCTGGGCTGCCGCTTGAACCTACGGACTGTCCTGTCGGGCTACCAAAGGAAGACCCAGTTGAGTTAAGAGTAGAAGTCGACGAGACACTAGTGGGCGGGAAAATTGTGCCTGAGTTTGATACACCAGTTGAACTCACAGCTGGCGAAGTTGAATTAGACATAGAGAACGGAGCCGTCTGAGAGCCACTGGATGCTGGGTAAGTAGACCCTGTACCTAAGACGGAGCTAGTCAAGCCGGTCTGCCCAATAGATGATGTTGTCGAGTTGGACATGGGGAATGGTGGCGGTTGAGATGCAGTGAATCCAGAACTGCTACCTGATCCCCCAGAAATTGTCCCTGTTGACATACTCATTGTGACAGAAGACCCTGTCATATTTGCAGACTGTGTTGGAAGGCTACCTGTTGCACTTGGGGGAACTGTTTGGCCATTCGGCCCACCCGTTGAGTTCGACAGGGGGAACGGAGGCTGAGAGGATGGACCGGAGCTTGAAAGGGTAAACGGTGCCGTGCCACTGTAACCGGTACTGATGACCTGCGAAGGACTGCTTAAAGAGCCACTCAACGGGGGGTACGTTGATCCCAGCGGTGAAGTGCCAGTCATGGACAGACTGCTTGGAGGGAAGACACCAGACACTGTTCCTGACGAGGATATACCGGTTGGCCCTGGAACCGAAGCCGTCGAGTTGGTGACGGGAAATGGTGGTAGTAAAGATGATGTCCCAGGAGTCGTTACCAAACTGCCGGACGGTGTGACAGATGACAGAGTTGATTCAACTGTAGTGGGACCCGTAGACATGATTGAGGGCAGTGAAGAGGATCCGCCTGTAGGACCACTCCCAGTGATTGATGAGTTCGTCAATGGAAATGGAGCAGTTTCCGACGCTACAGAGGTGATAAGAGACAAGCTACCAGAAACAGAACTAGTGCCGACGGTTGGATTCTGAGTGCCCGAAGCTGATGGATTGACTGTCCCATTCGACGGAACTGGCGCCGTTGTGGATATACCTTGCCCCCCTGGACCACCTTCTGAAGTCGATTGGCTCGGCAAAGCAGTAGTCGAAACTCCCGTAGGGAATGGCTGCACTGTTGAATTGGACACTGGAAAAGGAGGCGATGCTGTGTTCAACGTCGTCTCTGTCCCAGTAGTAGTAGCAGACAAGGTACTAGTTATAGGGCCAGTTCCTGCAGTACTGCTTGGTCCGAGAGAAGACTGCACAGTACCTTGGCTAGTACCAGTAGTTGAATTACCCAGGGGAAACGGTGCGGTGGCAGAATTTGAAGACGGACCTGAACCCGATCCGGAGCCTGAAGGCGGGGGTATAGTAACAGGACCCGTCGTCTCCGTAAGTGTCATGGATTGACCAGATGTTCCACTAATGATACTGACACTGCTGTTGGAGAGTGGGAACGGCATTGTTGATACCGAGGACGTACTGCTCCCAGTAAGAGTGCCAGATGCAACGACACTACTGAGTTCCATACTAGATAAAAAGGTTGCGGACACTGAAGTAGAACGGCTTGTTGACAATGGTGTTATAATAGAGCTTGGACTGGATATTCCCGAGCCCCCCGCTGAAGGTCCTAGGCGGCTTGTTGAGTTAGATACAGGAAAAGGAGGGAGACTAGAAGTCGTAAAACTTGAGATACCCGGACCGGCTGAAGCAGATACTGCGGTCGACGAGGAGACCTCCGTACTTCCAGTACCACTCGGTATACCCTGACCTGATGGTCCAGTTGGCAATGTCGAGGTAGCATTGGATACCGAGCTAACAGTGCCAGCCGTGGAGCTTGTTTGGGAGACACTACTTCCTCCTGTGATAGTATCAGAGGGAGCTCCTGTTCCTGTACCGGATACACTTTGAGACGAAACACTAGTAGTAGTAGATCCAGTCGGTCCGACATTTGAAGTACTATTCGACACTGGGAATGGGGCCGAAGTGAGTGATTCTGAATTGGTCAAAGTAGAACTACCCTGGAAGCTCGAGAACGAGACCGGGGTACCCGAAGGCGTGGTAATTGACTGCGAACCGCTTTCGGACGGTGTAATTCCCGCAGCGTTGGTTGATGTTGAATTTGTCACCGGGAAAGGAGCGGAGCTCTCGCTAGTTGAAGGAGAGAAACCAGACGAAGCAGCTGACAACGTGCTAGATGCTCCTTGTGAAACTGAAGAGGTGGTTTCTGACCCAGGGAACAGGCTGGTCTGCGTTGAAACTAGACCAGCAGTTGTCGAATTTACAAACCCTGATGATCCCGAACCTGTCAAGGTACCGCTTAACGATTGAGTAAATGTACTCGGAATACTTGCGGTGATAGGGGCAATGCTAGAGGTCTCAATTGTGGTTGCGGTCTGAATGATGGTCATGGTAACTGATGTTCCCGAAGACAAGATAACCGTGGTGACAGATTCCGTGGTAGTTACTGGAAAAGTGCTTATGCCTTGGCCTCCGGGTCCACCTCCAAATCCGGAAGTACTACTCGTGCCTAAGGTTGAAGAACCAGAGATACCACTCTACATTGACGTCAGCCATCAAGACTCGGAGACTTAGTGGATGTATCCCAACCCCTTATTCTAAACAGTCGAGGCTTTACGCCTATCAGCAAGCGGGGAGAGGATGAAACTTACTAAAGTAGAACTAGGTACAGTAAGAAAAGACGAAGTGGAGTTACTGATGGACGCAGATCCGGATTGGGTTCCTGCACTTGGAGAAGTAAAACTACCAGTAGATGTGGTCAAGGTATTCGACTCCCCAGTACTGCTTGATGTAGGGATTGAACCGCTTGTCTCTCCTGTAACCTCCACCGATGAAGTGCTATTGATAGTAAGTATACCAGACGTAGACACCGAGACTGGAGAAGCGCTTGTCGCCGATGAGGACCCTGTGGCTGATGTGAGAGACATGCCTCCCGAGCTTGACTCGGACGAAACTAAAATCAGGTAAGTAGAGGGTTTCACAAATTTGAGGTTGGAAAATACCTGATGAAGTAGCCGAGCTGCTTATAGAACTTGAAGTAAGGCCAGTGCCAATGATACTAGACGAAGTTGTGCTGATACTAGACTCGCCGTAGTTGGACAAGGTCGACGAAGTCTTTGGAGGAGGGGGGGGAGGAGGATAACCATATCCTCCATAAGTAGGGGTTGGATAGTTGTATGCGCCATGGTCAGGCTCAGGGCCACCGAAAAGTTCATAATCGATTGGCTTGGGGTCTTCATCAGGAGAGGTACCGCGTTTAACGAGTGGATTTCCATCCCCGGACACGGCTTGAATGCCCGTAAGACATCCAAGCAGAATGGCCACCGACACTAGGTCAGCAGCGAGAGTCCAGGCTCTCATGATGACCTGAAGTGAATACTACAAATACTACAAACGTAATATAAGACGTAGCGATACTTAATAGGAATAAAATGAGAGTGACCAACTTGGCTCGGGAACGGTCGAGACAAAACGAATGAAAGGATACAGAATAGTAATGTTGGATGGGGTGGTGTTATAAGGGGGGAGAAGAAACGCGTATTGTACTCGCAGGCGTAGACGAAGAGAAAGTTTCGGATCGGTGAAGAAAAATGAACGAAGGAGGACAGAAAAGGTTCTTGGGTGACGGAAGAAAAAAAGACTGGTTAAGGTTGAGAAAAAGACTTCAGTTATAGAAGGAAGGAACGAGCGGGAGGGAAGGTGTGTGGCGGAGGTACTGGACGGAACGCGTCAGAACCTGAACCTAGATCTCCGGTGCTTCTTCGAGGGAAGGCGCGTCACCATCAGGAGAGATTAAGTCGAGACAGCTTCTGATTTTGGCCGAGAGAGGGTGACATCCCCACTTTTAGGTATCAAGTAAACGAAGTACATGTCCAAGTTTACAGCATGTTTTCCTTGGAAGAAGACTCTTGACCGCTGCTCTTCTCTGCCAGAAGCCTTTCATCTTGTGGGGATGGCGGAACTTGAGGTCATGCTCGATGCCCTCTCGCACCACAGGCTGCGCGGGACCGGGAAACGTCAAACTCCCCTTGTCTAGATGCCAACGTCGTTTTCCGTGGATATTTTACGAAGCACCTTCTAAAGAGGCCATGTGAGGTTACGTGGATCTGCACGTCTACGGATTGGACGGACGCCTAGGATTATTAGGGGTCATTATTAGCAGATTTATCTTCGCTCGTAAGCAACTTAAGAAGCTTACAATACGCGACACAACAGTGATGGTAAAGGGCTACCTGCAGGCACTCTGCATGTTTGTCCAACCCATCAAGTTATTCCTATCCATCTTGGGCTGCTTAAGTGCGGTTGCCTTGATCTAAAGAGCCGGTCTTGTCACAACCACCTCTTACAGAAGAGTTAGACATCGATCCCCTTCCAGTTGATGATCGTCTCCTGTCTCTTTAGACGTCGCCACTTGGATATATCGTACGAGCTTCAAGTCTTGAGACATATGACATTGCTTCGAAGTCCCTTCTAGACTTCCCTGCTCTTGCCAATTTCAAGGCATTATGGGCTAGTTCGGTCAGATCATGGGTGATATGGAATTAAGTGGTGAGCACTGTGTCGCTCCTGTGGCATGTTAGTCCTTGAGTACTAGTAACCTCGTGTAATCTTGCCTCCCACAACTCATACCAGCTTGGTAGCAAGGCAATATGACATATGTCGAACGATTTAAGACCCGCTGAAGTTGTGGTATGGACGATAGAAGCCCAACGTCCCGCCGAGAATTTCACCATCAAAAGGGGCTCACATACCAAGTTCATTTACCTTGTGGAGCTGTTGCACGGTACCTCGGGCTAGACGAGGCTGTATGCATTGAGCTGCAAGGAGCCTCGCTAAATGGTAGATGCCAGACGCACCTAGCCGTGAGACAAATTATCAACTCAAGGTATCTCGACCAGCTCCTTTGCACAAAATAACTATGAATTTTCGATATAAAATTAATATGACTTCATCGTCATGACGCTCGGAGTTTTCCTCTGTGAAGACGTCGAAATTAGCAACACTATATGATAGTAGACTGGTGGAAAGGGTAGACAGGACGATAGAGGGGACATGTAGGTGTCACCTGTAGCAATCTACATGACAGTGACTACTGGGTACTCCTACGCTAACTGATTAGTGTGTGCCACGTCCAAAGCCTTACTGCATCTATTCCCGCCGATTCGCTTTGCCTTCATGTGGGGAGCAAACGTTTAATCCTCGATAAAGAGTGATCCTCTTCGGCTATAGGTCCACCATCGTTTGGCCGCATGTAAACGATCTTGGAGGGCTGGGCATGGTTCTCGTGGTAGTGATGCGTTTCGATTTGATTAATCGAGATTGCGCAGTTTTCCACGAACTACTCTCCAAGACAGAGAGCCGGGAGTTGGGACAGCACGTGTAAAAGTCCTTCTGTGGAATGAGACAGGACCTACGGATGTTTTCAACTGGGAATTCACTCTCTCAGGTTAGGCGTTTCAGCATTGAGTAACATATTAACAACGAAGGTTGAACGTTTTTAGGTTCGAATAATGCTTCATTTTTAGTACCTGGCGCATTGAAATAAGACTGCATGAAATTTGTAGCCGATGGCAATCAGTAAAGTTTCGGACAGTTCCCTGGATCGACTTCCTCGAAGCTCTAGTAGTCTGGGTAGCCATCCTTGCCTGTTTCTAAGCTGTGAATGGTGACAGGCAACACGATCGCCCCAAGACCTAGCTAAGGTCTCACCAAGATGCGGGCCGGTTATGCATCGCCGTGCAGGATCTTCAATCCACCTCATCTCGGAGATGTCGGCCTAGTGCATTTCCCGCGTAACCCTAGTCGGCCTTCTTCGCAGATTCTCGTAGATTGGGAGCCGTGCCTTGTGTCATCTGCGTATTTCTTTGCTCAATATCAGCTGCCCAAAGAGCTGCACCAACAGTGTTGGTGAATACAAAGAACATTGACAGCACCGGGATCATTTCGAGAAGAGTTGCTAGAACCCCAAAGCTATGGGCAACATCAGTTTAGTATATCAAGTCAGAATAATAAATTGTACTCACGTTGCATATGGGCCAGTATGGCGTTCGAGCCAATCCTGTTGTTGAGATGAGGACCACCCTTTCAGTTGAAAATACTACTTTTGGTCAGAGATAAGTTAATAAAAGGTGCAATTGAAAACAACTGACCCGTCCATGAACGGAACTGCCCCTTGTTCGACCTGACGAATTTATTAATCACTTCTGTATTACTAGAGAATACTTTTTATCTTATTTACCTTGAAGTAGGATGAAGATGACTGTGCCAACGACTATTGAATTACGTTACTCATCAGTATCATATATTACAACCACGAAGAGACGGCGTACCAGGAATGAAGTTGAGAGGGAGATACATAATGTATCTCACAATGGCCTTTGGGCTGAACTTTGAGAAAGGATTTTTAATGATTTTTCCCAGTCTGGCGATGGGGTCGCTGCCAGATTTTAGTTGGCGCCCCTCACTGACAACACCGGTTGCATTTCTTGCAACGAGTGTGCCGTCGAAAGTGTCAAGCAGAGCATCCTGCAGGAGGAAATTGCGGGAGATGATGTTGACGATCGTAGAGCTCTCGTTCAGTATTAGAAGCACCGTGGTGAAAACAGCCAAGGGTCCGTTTACGAAGACGAGAATTGCTAGTTGTGGTAGGTAAGTAAAGAAGAACATGGAGGCAAGTACTCCTGCAGTGAGGCCAAGAGTCGGCAAGATGCGGGAGTAGAAGGGCTTCCACAGAGCTTTGTGTGTTATGAAGTATAGAATGCCCCTGGCATAAATTAGCTCGTGGTACTAGACGGGCTGTAAAAAAAGCAAGGCTTTTAGATTGGCGTGATACCTGAAGGGATACAAATAGGCCCCGCTTCTGGCAGCATCAGAAAGTAGAAACCTCGCCTTCTCGTAATCTTCTTTCCTACAATGTAATAGTTAGAATCATTTAGAGCACCTATAGTCGATGGTTGTGCTTACGCGACGTCCTGGGCCTTGGCCTGAACGTTGCTAACAAAGCCGCTAGACATTGTGGAGGGTGTTCAAGGTTGCGTTGTAGAACCTGAGAACTTGAGGTTTTGAGACCGTGGCTAGGTACCAAATACTAAAGTAACCTAGGTTAATATGTAGAGAGAGAGCTTAGTGTAAAGATGAATCAACGGAAATCTTCCAAGTTCTACAATAATAAGTAGTATCTAAGGAAAGTCTGCCGTTGAATGACTGACACGTACAGGTTGCTTAACGTGAATATGTGTTGTCGTCATAGGTAAAGCACAATGACCCTGATTGCAGGCCTGGTGCCCCACTTTCCCTTTTTCACCAGGAGCTCGGACCATATCCCAACTCCAACTTCAACCTCATGGCTTACCTCACCTTAGTTAGGTAAGCAAGCTCACATTTTAGCTGCGTTCCTCGTGCAACTTCATACATACATATCTATGTACCTGAGTACGAAGTACTGTTAAGTACTTATATACTAGGTATACTGTTCTATATCTATTCGCGAACTCGAATTAGGGCAATATTCTAGCGATGTCTGCGCCAAAATTGAGAGTATTAGTAGAGGAGCTATTGTTCAGTTAACAACTATGTCTACCTAGGTAAGTAGGTACTTAGCTTACAGTGTAAAAAATCATTCATGCAGCCTAACGTATCTTAGCTGTAGTGAGCTACGGCATTGTTCAATCATCTAAACTCGAAGGAGTCCAACAAACCTCACAGAACAGCCCCTGGTAATACTCGTAAGATTATACATATAATAAACGGGTTTCAACGAGTTGAAATTAGTCATTCCTAGAGTCATAAAGTATAATGGAGGTTTGCTTTAGAGCAAAATATGACTTTATTATCACATTCCCGTATCCGCTCAGCTATAGGATGAGATGATATAGTGGGATATCGTATTAGCATAGTCTCTGTGAACATACCGGAGGTGGATGGGATAAATTAATCAACATACCATATTCACTTCTGAGTATCTTTACTACCCAAAGTTCAGATAATAACTCGAGGAATAGGCGGAATGATAATTTAGCAAGCCCATGGTCACTCCAAGGGCAAACGACTGACTCCTCGTTCAAGTATTCCATTTCCTCTTGTGAGCTGTAGATCCGGTAGCGCAGTAGCGAGCACACTGTCTGCTGCCGAATAGCCCCCGACCAGTCTTCCTTCGTTTCTATATAAACCCCGAGACGCACCCTCAGATACTTCCCCTATCCAACATCAACCAACACACCTAGTTTCCAACAACTGTTAACAATTCTCCTCCAACGATCATTCTGAACCTGATATCTTACCAACTACAAGCACACCAGAAATTCCCTCTAGTCAGACATAACTTCGAAGAAAACGCTACAATGCTGCCCCTTGCGACTCTCTTTTCTCTCGTTCCCATCGTGGCCATCAGTGCTCAAGCTATTGCTATTCCTCATATCCAGGAGCATCATTCGACCAACGGAACCTTGCGCTCGTTGAACGACTGTGGCACTCTGGACGCGTCACCCAGCGGCCACAAGTGGTTGCTTTGGGCGTCCTGTAAAAAGAAGGACGGCAGTCAGCGATGCACCCGACTTGACCTTGACAAGTAAGTACAGCCTTCTTTGCCTGCATAGTCCCATATTCCTCTCCGATCCACATAGCCTAGAAGATAGGTAAGAGTACCACAAGCCAGCATTGGACCTGGCTGATGAAATGATGCGAAAATAGGTGCTATGGCGACGATAACGGCAAGCTGGTTGCCAAGAAGGATGGCAAGTTCACCGACCATTGCGATTCCTGCCGCATGGGCAGTGGTAACACGGCTTTCGGCTGTGTCTGCAACGAGGACCGCAACAAGGTTGTTTGGGTCACCCCTGGTGAGTACCCGCGAAACTGATTCCTATACTCCTTTTTTAACCCCTTGCTAACGTCTATTCGTAGGTGACCTTGTCACCAACGACGATGGATATCTTGAGTGTTATGACTCTGACCACAAAGGTGAGGAGACTTGTGGTCAGTAGACAGGCTGTTCGAACTGGGAAAGTCCTTTGAGATGGACATGGCTAGATAATGGCGAATTACTTTTGGCAGCAAGTTGCGTCCTTTACATTTAGGAGACATATGGCGAATATACCAACATAATATGTGCTCGCGATGACTTAGTACAAAATAAAATAAAAAAGCCTTTTTTGATAACATAGGCGGGCCATATAATCTGCTTACGATAATTTGTTCGATTCGTCCTTGCCTTCATCTCTGGCTTATTCTCTGTCTTCTACGTTTACACATCCTTGGAATGGCTGAAGGCCTATCTCCAGTGGCTCGTTCCAGTCCAACATAGAGTTTCGGTCTTGAGCCATATCGTTTGGTTGGTTTGGTAGAGGTATTTGGATTTCAATATAGGGAGTAATGATGATAATAAAAGGTGTTTAATTACCGAACTACTGTAAACTAGGAAATCAAGAAGTCAAGCAAAAATAGCAAACCTTGTAAGAAAAGTTGACGGCTTAGGAATTTTCATAGACTTATACTTTACGCTGTCCACCACGTGCTGTGTAAAATCCCTACCTAGATGAGTTAGAAATTAATTTGACTCAAGCTTCGTCAATGTGTATTCTACAGAGTGTAGCACGCACCAAGAAACCCCACAGAGAGTCAATTGGTATACCAAGAATAAGTGTATACGTATCCGCAAGTAGTCCCTACGTAGATTCGGCGCTCTACACGTATAACGTAGGTAGGTTTGCCTGCGCTTTCTGGTTTGGCATCGTAACACCGATCCATGCCATGACTAGACACACGATGTGTTTTGAATAAACTGAGGGTCGACAAGGTTGACTTGTGATCACGAGTTGCAGTTGGAATGCAAGAATTCATAAGGTACTAAATCAAGGCAGTAAGTTGAATTTATCATAACTAAGTACGACTGCATAGGGTATAATAATCCTCAGTTTAGCCTGCAGGCTAGTCGGGATTCTCGGGTTATCTACAACCTAGTGATATACACCGCAGGGACTAATTCGTAAATGCCAGCATGCAATGCATGCTTGCTTACCTCTCGCAAAACCAAAACGTCTCCTATTTAAAAAGGCGTGGGGGAGCTCTAAGGTATCAAGTAGTCTCACACGACTACTGGCGTGGTACCTCCTATTCCTAACCGTCAACCATAATTCCCAAATGCTTTCCCAGACCGTAACCAATAAAGATGCCGCTATAGTGTGACCGAACGCCGATTATGACATGTAGAGTATGCGAGTAGGATGACTATCATCTATCCCGATTGTCGGTGTCTTCTTGTTCTCGCCTGGACCGAGACAGGAATCCACCTCGCAGACTATTTCTAAGCGAGCTTAGCCAGCTTTCCTCATGCGAACGGTGAAGTGGTGACGAGGCGCCTTGTTCCACGTCAGAGTCATCCGCTTGGCCGAGAGGAGCATCGGGAGACGAGGAGCTGGATGCTTGCACTGCCAGGTCGTCGTCGTCGTCGCTGTCATCCTGATAGGGCTCATACCGTGGGCTAGATGGCATGCCGCGGGCTAGAGATCGTACAACGTCACCCTTACAAATAGGGCAAGTTCGCCGCCTCGTGATCAGCCACGGTGTACTACGGTGCATTAGTCATGAATCTTTGAAACCGGATCAATAGGTAACTTACATGCAATCTACGTGGAATTCGTGCCCGCAAGGTAGACTCATGACTTGGCTGACACCGTCGATGTACTCTTCCAGGCACACGACACATTCCACTTGTCGCCCCATGTATTTCTTCCACTCGCTCGAGGTTTGCTGGTTGCGCTTCTCGTGCTCTGCACGCGACGAGGGCCTGGATAGTGACAACGAAGAATCGACCGTCAGAAGATCCCCAGCTGACGGAACACCAGTAGTGGTCCGCGATCGAGGTCTGGGTCGGGACGGGCCGTGCTGACTCTGGAGCAATGGCGTGGTCGGGGACGAACTAGTAGGCGACGGAACTCTAGACGTACGGCTTGGGGTGGACGCAACTGTGTGGTACGTACGCACCGGAAGCCGTTCGACGACGGATTTCGGAGCTCTCCATCTTCGCCGTCGAATGCGTGCTCGCAAGATGAGGAGGGCATATACTACGGTGAGCGTGATGAGAGGACTGATAACTAGGACTAAGAGAGTATCAAAGAAAGGACTGGCGCCACTAGAAGGCGTGATGACAACCCAAAGGCCCTCTCGTTCCTCAGGCGGAGGAGTGCCAAAGGTAGGAGTAGGTTTCCCGGGACTAGGGGCGTCGACTGGCTTTGATTGAGGCTCGGTCTTGGTAAAGTCGGCACCGTCATCGTCACCGAATATCTTAGAAATGAGACCGCCGTTATTTGATCCTGACGTCTTTCCCTTGGTAGATCCAATAGCGTCAACCCCTTTGGCAGGCATATGACCCGCGGCATATTCTCCGCTGTTGGGGGTGACTCTACTGCCGGTCGCCCCCTTTGCACCTTGTTTTTTCTTGTCCGAGATTCCAGCATCCAAGGCCTGATTGGATTTCAAATGTGATTTAAGAAGCTTTTCGTTTCCTTCTATTGACACTTGCGCCTCGTCATCTTCATTGGAGGAACCAAGCAAGTCCGGGTCTCGCCAGTCTTCGACGCCTATCTGAAAATTATCATCGGGGGTCTGCCTCGTCTTCGATTTTGAATCGGTATCCGACCTAGCTTTCGATGCTCGCTCTAGACTGCTCTTTATGATTTTGTCCTTTTCATCCGAGAAATCTTCCACCAACACCCAATCAAGTTGACCACTGCTAGGTGGGCGGCTTCCGCTGGCAGCCGAGGTCGAACTAGAGCCGGAACGCCAACCAAATACCCTTGGGAGCCAACCGGTTCCTGAACCCGAGCTTTCATCGCTTGGTGAGGAGGGCCTTTTGGTCACTGGTGTTCTTACGCCTCTGGGTTTTGACATGACTTTAGTAGACTGAACTGGCGTCGTTGCCTGTCTTGCCTTCTTATTCCTCCGGGCCTTGTCCGACTGTTGTACTTTTAAAGAAGGTTTGCCATTTTCGTCAATTATATCCTCGATGAAGCTTCCGGGCTGCATCATGAGTGACAGCAAATACGCCGTGGTACGGGAGGTGAAGATGGAGGGAATGGTGACGTTAGAGGTGTCCCCGTGGGCATACATCTGTATCAAGGGGCCACCTCTTTGATTGTCACCGACGATGAGAGAAATGGCGCCTCGTCGTTGGGCCCATTTCACCTTCTCGAGAAAGCCGCAGCCGCCACGACTCAGCAGGACAATCTTGCCGGCGATTTCAGCCCCTTCCTGTATCGATTGAATATCGGCGTGGTTAGAGCCCGAAGACCCGAGTTTGTCGCTTTGAGACTTGGTTGACTTATCAAGCCTCTGGTGGAGGTAGTCATCGGTGCCGTCGTCAACTGGCTTGGTCTTGGATTTGGACTCGGGTTCGGTAACGGCGATTCGATCGACCAGGGGACCCTTGGAATTGTCCCGTTTCTGGTTCTTCCCTTTGCTGGCGGCAGCTGCGGGTTTAAACTTATGTTGCGTCTCCTTTATCGATGGTTTCAGAACTGCATTCGAGGTGCCATCGTCCCAACCGGGCACATCGCTGCATCCCAATTCACCTTCGCCTTCCCCATCTTGCTTGGACTCCTCGGTGAAGCCACTGCCGATCCATAACTGACCATCTAGGCCCTTGCTGGGTAAGGGGGGGCCGAATGCAGCAGGTCTTGCGGCGAACGACGTGCTGTTGTCGTCGGCTATGGTGATGATGGCATTCGGTGGGAAAAGTGTGAAGGGAGTCGAGAAGGAGAAAAAAGATCGGAAACCCGATTTCTGAGACGTCTGGGGCGAAGAGATGACCGGTGCGGGACGGGCGACTGACGTTACCGCGCGACACAGGAGGAAGAGACAGGCGGCGAAGAAGAGGACGAGAATGGCAATTCTGGGTGGCCGCATGTTTGCGATTCGTGTGTGGGGGAGGGGGGGATTCGGCGCAGAATGACGTTTGTCAACGTAGCTGGTAATTCAGCTGCTCGACTTCGTAGACGACCATTCGTAATACAAGTAATCGTACTGATAAGAACTAAACGTAGGCGGACAATATGTCATGTACGCAAGATGGCTCGAGCCCAGACAGAACGAGTCCAAATAGAACGAAGCGGGGGAGACAAGATATTGAAACCACCCAAACACTTGATAGAAATAGGACAATAGTAGAAGAGAAATGTATTAAAAAAAAAAAAGGTCTTATGGACACGAGAGGTTGGAAAAAGGTTGGACGAGGCTGGAATGGGTGGCAACGAAGAAAAAGAAGAAATAGAAGATGAAGAAGGTGATGATGGTGATGATAGTAATAATAGGAAAGTTGGGATGCGCAACTGCGGAGTTGACGGCTTTGCTATTACTAGATGTATTGTACCTACCCCAAGAGCTACCATTATTAGGTACCCAACTGGGACTGCTAAGTTATAATGGTGAGGTCAGGATGGCCATGGATGTTAGAGAGTGGGCAGTTTCCAAAGTGGACTCGCAGACTCGGGGCTTGGAGTGG
Organism: Hypoxylon fuscum; assembly: GCA_022578945.1. Taxonomy (NCBI): domain Eukaryota; kingdom Fungi; phylum Ascomycota; class Sordariomycetes; order Xylariales; family Hypoxylaceae; genus Hypoxylon; species Hypoxylon fuscum. Next base: position 58,222 of record MU399837.1, on the reverse strand, counting down.
TGCATTTGGACATGGCAGGCATGGGCAGCATGGGGTCACTTGAGCCTATCATGCGGCCTCGGTGGATCCCAAAGCTGGAATTCTGAATTGGTCGGTTGCTACATTAGGTTTAGCGGTAAGGCGAGCGCGCGTGCTCCATTGCGGTGGCAGTGCCTTTCTCCCGCGTCTAACGAATCTTGACGAGGTAGCGCGAACACTGAAGTGGCAGTGGAAGTGGCATCTCTTGTTTCCCCGTTATTCCGAATTATACCGCACATGTGCATGAGCCTGTGCAAAAGGTACGTGTGGCCTATTGAACGACGTGTGCCCCTCTTGCAAATTGCGAGTTTTTACGCCGCTTAATTACATAGAAGAAATGATCTATCTCATCTCATTATCATCTTAACGCCGAAACGCACATCGTGTTTTTGATGCCATTTTGCCTAATCTTCCACAAACAGTTCCATCGTTCAATTAAACCCCCAGATTTGCATGTCTATCAAACATCACACCCTGTTCGACCCGATTGAAAGAATATGAAACAGGTCGAAACCAAGCTTTGTGCGTCCATCACAAACCCATCGTTTGAAGAGATCGTCCAAGATCCTACCCACCACCCCCTTACCATCCATTACTTGACAATCGATACGACTTGAGAATGCCCGCCTAGTAGTCGTCCTATATTGATTCCCCTCCTGATCCAAACATGTCACCAAAACTCATTATGCCAAAGGAATGAATATCGACAGCATGTAGATGGATACCTAACTCATCTTCATGTATCGCTGCAATGCATCCACTGGGCTAGTATTAGCATACTAACGAGGGTGTGAGCGTTGGCATCTGATTCGTCCAAACTGGAAAACGTTACCGTTTTAGGTAATTAGGTATACAATATCCCCAACACTTGACTAAGGTATTCTTATAGTAGTAGATAGATAGTAGAGTAGATGAGTAGATATCGATACCTATTGTCGCCTATAGCTGAGTACCTCCTTTTCTCTAGCTGATATCGAACGTTCGCAAAGGTCGGCGCCCCGTATTCTTTTAAATAGTGGTTGATAACTTGCAATTGCTTTCTCATTCTTACAGTGAAACCTCATAGGCGTCAGCGCTGAGGAAATAAGATTGTATTCGTGAGCTAGCAATTCACTCAATAAGGGCTGTTCATAGTTATTTAACAAAAGTACCCACTCGTCTAGTTCGTGGGAGACGTAATAACTGATTCTGGTTGAATTTGCATTTACCTAATTTGCGGTAGCATAACAAATCTATTGTATTGCGTCCGGTCATACTTTATGAGTACGTAGTTCCAAAGGGAGCTGGCTTTCCGCCAACGCCAACGCTAAGTTCTAACGCTATGCTAAATGCTCAATTCGTGTCCTGCAATGTAATGCAATGCAATGCTATGCTATGCGACCATCACACAAAATACCGCACCCTGTCCCTAAATACCAGGGCAACTCAAGAGCCCAAATCATGACCGTGTATGCCTCGATAGGACCTGTTCATTTATCAGCATCCGACGAAGGGGACGTAGTCCTGTTTGCGTTGGCCACCTTGCCGCGGTCCCACTCTCTCTGAGTACCGGCCTTGATCCATCGGACGTCCGCTACGTCCTCTTGGTCGCCCTTCTCCCACTTCGTGACCTGCTCCTCGGTAAAGCCCGCCGAACGCAGTCGATCTGCACCTTGTTGCTTCCACTTCTGGCGGTCGCGAAACGCTTCTGCCTCACGATCCCAGTCGTCTCCATCCTCCAGTTCCGGTGTGACGTCTCTTTTCGGATCGTAGTCGGGGGCAAAGCGACTGTCGATGCCAGACGCCGTGGCGTTAGCTCCGCGTCCTCGTCGTCGGACAGCGGATTTTGCAGCTGGCGCAGGGCCGATGAACTCGTCCAAGGGGTCCGAATCAGATGAGTCTTGGTGGGAGGAAGCATCGCGCTCGTGGCGCTTTGCGGGGCTTGATCGGCGGCGGTGACTACGACTTGTGCGTTGGGGCGAACGTTCGTGGTGTTTGTGTCTTCGTGGGTGAGATGAAGATGATCCACCCTCTCCATCCTCACGCTCTCGGTGATGAGAATGTCGCGAAGACCTACTGCGTTCTACTGAGCGGTCCTTTCGACCAACCTTCTTCTTGGAATCTGTATCATCACCCACATTCGCCGCAGAACTCTTCCGTTGTCGGCGCGAAGTTCCTTCGGCGGCAGGCTCTACGGAATCCGAAGCATTGTTGACAGCCTTATCGGTCTTACGCCTCTTAGACGGTCCACCGAGTATGGCAGCGATGTCCCCTAGCATACGTTTCCGAGTGTCGCTAGGTCCTGGGTTGGTCTTGCGTAGTTTGCGCTCTTCGTCCTTTTTCTTTTTTTGCTCCGCATCCTCAAGATCGCGCAGTTTGGCTTGCGACTCGGCTTCTTCTTTAGCTAGGAGAGCACGATTGTGACTGTTCGTATCTCGGATGATGTTGTTGAGGAATCTGGTGTTGGGTTTAGGTTGGTTCGCGGGTCGCCTGATAGTCCAGTCGTTAGCAATTCAATACAGCTATTCGGATCCCAGAGTAGAGAAGTAGATGGTATTGGTAACACAACAGTAAGTGTATGCATGGACCCAGGCGCTTACTTAGTGGATTTGAATGCATCGAGGCCTATTGCAGAGTATTTGAGCGACGAGTCCTTGGCTTCCTTGACTAGAAGCTCGGCGACGTAGTCGTCCGTGAGTAAATCGTCAGGGGACATCTTGAACTGCTTGTAAATTTGGAGGAGAGGATGGCGAGATTTTGTAGGATCGAACTTTCAATGAGGTGAGGTATGGAGAAATAGAAGAAAAAAAAGGTTCAAAAGAGCCCAGCTTCCATGTATGTAAGCCAGCGGGGTGGACAGGGTGGATCAAGATTCTACCTAATATGAATGGCCCAAGTAAGTGGGTCCGAACCTCATTTGTGGGGTGAAGGATTGATCAGCCGTTCAGGTGCATTTGTTTTAAAAATGATCTCCCAGGTGCAAGCTGACGGGCCGTTTATCGATTGTCAGGACCCACCTACGCCCCAGACCCAGGACCATTCCCATCGAATCCGCCATCCCGCCAAATGACCCACTTTTGTATACGCCACCAGAATATTACAGGGGATATGCGCTATAACCACTAGAGTTACAGCGCATATACTCCCTATAATATAATGATTAAAACTTTCATAAATAAAAATTCCAAAAAATTCCAAAATAGCCTTATAAGTATGAAAAGGCATGTGCTATAATTGATTTTAATTCTAATCAGCTATAGCGTGAGCTATGCTGAAAATGGGAGTGGTCATTTTTATAAGGAATTATAGCGCATGCCCCTCTATAGTCTCCCCTATAATTATAGCGATTACAACACATATACTCCCTGTAAAAATGGCTATTATAATTCTCAACATAGCTCGCGCTACAGCTCATTAGAATTAAAATTGATTATACCCTAAGCTTTCTTATATAAATAAGGCTATTCTAAGATTTTTTAAAAATTAATATTCGATAATTATTTTTAGCCACTAAATTATAGGGAGTATACGCTATAATTCAGCGCATACCCCCTGTAATATCTTGGTGGCGTATATAAAAGTGGGCCAACTGGCGGGATGGCGGAAAAGTTGAAAAGGACCAGGGAGCGCCACCCAGTTCTTACCCCACCAGCCCAAGTATGTACATAGTAGTACACTACCAAAAATACGCTTTTCCCATCTTAGACAAAAGTAAATAGAGAGTCTCAAGAAATGCTTTGACATCAACTCACACCTCACACCACACCTTTCAACCTTCATGTACCCAACATCTTGAGCAACAAGCATTTATCATAAAAGAGCCAAGACAAGATAAAAGTAAAAGAAAAAGAGAAGCGCCACGTATCTAGACAGTGCTTTTTTGTTTTGGGCTTAGGAACCTGGATCAATTCAGCAAAGCAAACAAGAAACACGCGACGAATTCATTCACCATGGCGCCTATTACAGCGGAGGGAGTTCTAGCTAAGCTGCAGTCGCTAAACACCAATCAAGAAATCACCATTGTGAAGCTCAGCGAGCCCATATCAGCCGCAGTCACGCAGCTGGGAAATCCCCATCAGCGCACATCAGACATCTCAACCTCATCCCTCGATGCAACAACCCCATCTTCTCTGGAGGCAGACTTGACGCATTACCGGGAGCTATTTGCTAAACTACGTTTCAGCTACGTGGAGCAAGTCACCAAAGAGAAGTTCATTCGTGCTATCGTAGGCGATCCGCCTCTCATCGTCAGTCCGCAAGAAAATGTGGACCTTGAAAAGGAGAATCTGGAGTCGAAGGCTACGCTGAAAGCCCTGAAGACGGAGGTCGCGGGCATGGTCGCCGAGCTCGAGGAGAAGGCGAAGGACCTGAGCCGAAAATACGAGAGAGTCAAAGTCGAGACGGTGAAGCTAGAAGAACTTCCTGGCAAGATTGAAGAGCTCGAGAATGCAGTAGCAGAGTTGAAGGAAGCACAAACCATGGGGTTGAACCCAAATCCCGAGTTGAACTTACCTTTGTCCAAGACCTTGGACCTAATTGAATCCAAGAAGCGCCAAAGAGCCGAATTGGACCGACAGCTGGAGCAACTCCAGAGCCAGGTCCCGAGAAAGAAGAAGGAATTGGAACGGCTGCAGGCCGAACTCAAACCCCTCGAGACGAGACGGCAGAACAGCACGGCTGCGGCCAAGGAGGCGAAGAGACGGAAAGAAGCAGCGCTTGGCGGCGTTGAGGATGATCTCGAGGAGAGAGGCCGATGGTTCAGGGCTGCAGAGGCTGGCTTGAGACAGGTGCTGCAGATTTGAAACTGTACACCATTGGCGTCAATATCCAAGAGGGTGGTAGGAGTTATGAGGCGTACGTTAAGGCTTTTTTCTCGGTTCCGAATCGCGTGGGATGGAGGTTTCACCCGCCAGCTAGCGGGAGGGCGTGTGGGTATTTGGAAAGCAATTGCATCGTATTGATTTCGTGTACAAACCACAAGGAATAATGAGGCACTCTCAAACCCCCCGTCCAGAGTCTTCAACGACAGCGGCAATGCTCGCTCTATGAGAATTCAATTCACAATTTCAGAGGGTTTTGCAATTGAGATCGACAATCCACTTTACATGACGATTATGATAAGCCCGATATTCACAATGTCTTCCGGTTTCTTACATGGCTCCTTGTCCAAGCATTAAACATTTGGCAACGCCCACGGGAGGTTGTAGACCAACCATAACCTAGCGTGATTGATTTACATGTCGGCTTTGATGAGATCGACCGCCTGCAATAAATTAGTTCATGTCCTAATGGATATACAAAGCGAAGTCTCGCTCACCTTCTCGGCAATCGCATACACACTCTGGCAAGTGTTTGCCCCAGGCAGTGTGGGCATGATACTAGCATCAACAACCCTAAGATGCCTCACACCATAGACCTTGAGGGTCTCGTCGACAACGCCCCCGAGCTCCTTCGGCATCATGGCACAAGTGCCCGAAGGGTGGAACTCGGAGGGGGTAAGGTTCTGCTCCAGGAAGCCGGCCAAGTCTTGTGGGTCGTCGATGTAGTCAGGCGGCTGCACTTGTCGTGGGGAGAACCCCTTTAGGCGCGTCTCGAAGAAATATCGTTTGGTGAATCGAAGGAACTCGACCATGATATCAAGATCCACAGGGTTGGTCAGGGCTCGGTAGTCGACAATGGGCTCTGCAAATGGGTCCGTCGTGTTAATGTTTACGGTACCACGGCTCAGTGGGTGTAGGTCTATCAGCGAGCCTGAAGATCCACCTCCCGACAAGACATGATTGCTATATAACATGGAGTCAGCAACCATTGCAACCTGTGGGAATTCCGAACTGTTCCAGCGGAAATCTTAAAGGAAGCCACCTACTAGAAGGCCGTGTTTGAGGAGCGGATCGATCGAGCCATTTCTTTCATCTGCGCAGTATATCCTAAGTTGCACAGTTAATATTAGACATCCTATCCCTTCTTTCTTGCGAGAATGTAGAGTGTCAGATGGCATACCAGCAATTACTGTTAGGTCGGTATCAGGAGGTAGCTGAGCGGCATGATCCTGATTCTCCAACTTGGTTGCTATGTCTTCGAACTTTTCAGGTGCGATAACTGGCATGCCCAACCATGCGGCTGCATTACCGATTCCCATCGAGTATGGACCTAGTATTGACAAGGTCAGTCCAAAGCCCACAAAGCTAAAATATATAATCAATAATAGGCTCCATATACACCTAGTTACTCACCAGTTTTGTTAGCTCTCCACAGCGTTTGTGCCCAGTCAGTGAAATTTCGGTTCCCGCCAAACATATCCGTGGGATTTGGGTGGGTTGTCCAATTCGAGACTGAGTCCCTATTAGCTAACTATCTCGTCGTTTCCTCTACATATACTAAGCACTTACGCAATATGCTCATGAACATCATCGGGTGATCCTGGAAATTTTGACCGACACCTGGCAGGTCAACTTTACTATCAATACCCGCGGACTGGAGGAGTTTGCTAGGTCCAATACCGCTGCGCTGCAAAATTTGAGGAGAGTGAATTGCACCAGCAGACAGAATAACTTCTCGATTAGCTTTAACAGTGGTGTAAGTAGTAGCATTTCCATACTTTTGCCGGAAGACGACACCCGTAGCCGTTCCATCTTCAAGCAGAATCTTCGTCACATGCGACTCGGTGACGACGTCGTGGTTTGGTCGGTTAATATCATCGAAGTGTCCTGTTCTGGCATACGATCTCTGGACGTTCTTAGGGTCCATGAAAGTTGGAAACCAGTACACACCCGTCTTTCCGGCACTGCTATCAGGAGGGAACTCAACCCCGGGAATGTCTCTAAAGGCCTCGATTTGCGTAGCTTGACACCTCGTTAGTAGCATAGCTTAAGGGGGCTATATGTGATTCGCTTACTCAACCCGGGCCATTGGAAGAAAGGCCACCCAGCGTAAACGCCGGAATTATTCCCCCAGAATGAAGTGTCGTAAGTGATATTCACTGAATTCGCTACCGTCTCCTCCGGGGGGACAAAACTCAGAGCCTTAGTAAATCAGCCAGGAGCCAATCTAACAAATACAATGGACCATACCTTCTTCAGGTATGGCAGCAAGCCATCCCATGACCAAGTAGAGCTATTGCTGAAGAATTTGCCCCATCGATCGTAGTCCTCCGAGGTTCCTCGCACGGTCATCATGGCATTAATGGCTGAGCTTCCGCCAACTAGGTTGCCAGCAATGACCGCGGTACTCCGGTTCCGGAGATTCACTTGGGGAACGGAACTGATCTGATACGACCATGTCGGTCCCATAGCAGCGGTACCCGAATAAACCTGGGAAATCCTAGAAGAATCCACTTCAAGTGAGTATCAGTGATGCATTCCACGTTCATTGTTTTTGAAAATGGATGTCTCACCAACTTTGCCATTCTCAATGACGAGAACAGTATCTAATATTGAAACAGTTAGTACTTGGTAGAATATCTAGGTAGTCTAAATCTCTCATTGTGGCTCACATTTCCCATCTGCTGTGAGACGGTCTGCTACAGTCAACCCGGCAGTTCCTGCTCCAACGATCACGTAGTCGTATGACGGCTTCACATGTGACGAGCTGTTTAAGAACCTTAGCTGTAGTTCGGGGGGCTCGCGACGAGCTTGGCCAAAAGGCTCAGCTGTTGCGAGCAGCAAGGTAGCTAAAACACCAAACATAGTTATGGGGGACATTCTGGAGTCCCAACTATGATTAGACGTGAGGTACATATTCTGTATGCAATGGCAACGGATACCATTTAAATGGTTTACGCTTCAACAGACCATCCATTGCCGATTCCCCAAGAAAGTAGCTCATATAAGAGATGTTATAACAATATAGCAAGGGAATATATATCAACGCACCATTGGACGACGCCATCGAGTACGCGCAGCTAGCATGAAAGGACGTTCCATAAGCCCGTGAGGGCACAAGGGGCGGATGTCTAGGCCTTCGTTATGGCCTACGGAATCCCTTCTACGTTAAAGATCTACAAGTTGCAAGTTTTTAGTCAAGTCCATGAGTCTCAATTAATTGGCAGATATCCCCTGCATCAAACATGGTATGCAGCCATCTAAGGTTAAGAAGCGATTGCGGGGATATTAATTTGAACATCCAGCATTCACGCTTAAATTGAAAACCATGTGTCAACCTTTCCGGGATCATCATTTGATTCTATGAGGAATTAGCCGCCATCTACAGAAAGACCCAACGTAGGCGACTTCATCTGGCTTCTGGTAATACTTGACCGAGATCACAAACTTTATAAATTTAATACGGCTTGCATAGGATGATGTTTAGCAGTCCTCGTATTATGGCATCACTGCCCTTTGATATCAGTCAAAAGGTGCTTGTCTCTAGACCATAGCTAGGGCTTCTAAGGTGCTAATAGACAAAACTTAGGTACATTGTAGTCTAAATAAATAAAACACTTATATGAAAGGTCTACATGATTTGCCTGGTAGAAAAACAACACCCTTCTTACTTTTTTTCAGCAAGATTGAGGCTCGTCCTTCGGCAGTTCCGCTGGCCCCTTCATTACTTACTCGGTGGAAACATCGTCTTCAGCCGGATTTGATTCCGGGGTTATCTCCCCTTGTCCCGTTAGCTCCATTTCAAACCAGACATCTACCCCTATAACGTACTTGACACTTTGAATGGCGTTGTCTATCGAAGGATACAAGCTCTGCTATTCGGAGAATAGAATATGCTAGCCTTAGTCGGATATTGCATTGCATATTCATAGATAGGTACTCATCTAGTTAAATTCCATGGTACTGTAAGCTGTTTCCTTTCAAAGTGCGTCTTCTACTTTGGAAACTATCCCCCAAAGTTAGTTATCGGCTGGTGTGAATATTATTATCACCTAGTTCAAGTAATAGAGCGGCAAATGATGTTCTTATTCTCCCAGGAGCTACATACGCTACTTCATTATGTACTGAAATCAACTGCACTCACATATTCGAGAAAGCATGTGTTTTTTCTTGTTTTTATCTTTCATTTTTTACATTATATCAACTTCGAAATTTCGCTCTTCTTGTTATGCCTATCAACCCCAAGACCCCTCATCGTCCCCGATATCTTGGAGCCACCAAATACCCCCCTTTCCTTCTCACGGGAGACCCACGGGCGAATGACATGGTAGGTATCGTTAGCCATGAAGACCCTATATGAAGTATACTTAGGAGTTGTCCTGATTACTTCGTTTTGTCCTCAAGAAGACCTGCAAATAATCAATCAGTGTATCACAAAGGCGTGCCCCCACACGTGCCTTTACCTAGGAATATGATGGGTTGGCTACTAACCTGTACATGGGCTTGGTAAATACTTAACGGTAGATGATACAATACAGCCTTTTGCAGGGTCCACGGATACATATCATCGCGCAAATAATCCCGCTTATCCAGCTTACCTAGGTAGATATCTCATCATGTACAGGAGCATGTTTTAATAATAAGATTCGAACACGAAGCTGCGTTTGACTCCTTTATATTACATTCCCCCTTTACAGATAGTATAAGTTATCACTTCGCCGCTCGTACCACCTTCCAGCTCACCTTAACTTTCCTTTTTATATCTTAACAAAATAAAAATTCATGAATTCTCGTTCTTGACTCTTAATCTAAACTGGTTTTAATTTTAAATAACTTCCTTTAGGTTCCGTTAGAGGTTTTAACAGTGAGCGGCGAAGTGGTGGGTTACGTTACCCGCTTACCGAAATGATAATGTGAAACCTACATCGACTGTACCTAGCCTTTGTAAGATATATTTCCGTAGGCAAGATGCTGAGACCTATCCTGCTATATAGAAGTAACTCAAACATGAGATATATCATGTGTTTCGCTGTTAAATAGTGGAATCCATAGAAGACGTAACTAGGTCAACGTGATCATGGTCAACTACCCCATAACTGCCCTCCTTTATTTTCTCTTCTTTTCGTAATATAGGTAGCAGTTACTGAACTCCTTGGAAGTCACCTGTTCCATGTCCATTTAACATAAAGATACGTACCATCTTGTCCCCCCAAAGCCAAATCCAACTAGCACAAGTTGTCAGTGGCAGAATACAAAGAAAGGAGGGAGACCGAGGCCTGCAATTATCTAATCCCACGTTGAGACGAGATTATGACATGTACCTAGATACATGCATTTAGCAGAATTAGGCCTATGCTTCTGCTTCTAGTTAGGTAGCCTACCTAGTTTGCCGACAAGTTTAGTCTTGCAAAACCCTGATGTAAACAAACAATGCCAAATCACAGTATATTACTTCGTTCATATGAAATAATAGGTATCACTCTCCAATCAGAATTCTGGTTTGAACACCGCTGATTAGCAATGGCCAGATTTGGTTTAGAATTATCCCCTCCGATGACAACCTACCCGTACTGTTAGGTAGGTACTTACCTATGCAATCTATTGTAGATCAAACAAGTTGTGTCTCTCTTCCCATCGGGATTTTTGAAATCGGCGCTTTCTACTTACAAAATGGGAAAGGGCTCTCAGGTTACCAGCCTTACCTAAACGAAACAAGATCGAGTTACCTAATACATCAGATTAGGTACATGTAGGTACCTATGTATGCACTCTAGATTGCTGCCTGCCTAGGTACACGTAACTACCAAGGCTTGAATTTGTAGGACTAATTAGAATTGCATTCCATTACTACAATTATCATGCAGTGACGCATATTTTGGCACTTTTGAAACGAAAAATCGGCCTCAATCCCGTTTTCTGTTTCCACGTTGGGAGGAGTCCACCGAGGAAGTGATCTAATATTTTCTCAACACTTATCGCATTGTCGATTTATTCTCCAGAGACCAGGAACTAAATAGTACACATTCTCTCTATAAGTTATCTTGATTAGTGTTATGAAACATTGCTAAATCACATAGTGTAGGTACGGCTTATAAGATTCATGGAAGGTATCAAAGGGTAAATAAATACCTTGGTCAAGCTGCAATTACAGACATCCATGCATGTAGCCAGTATTTAATTAATATAAACTCTTGTGGATTAGGTACTGTCCGAGGTGATTATATCCAGTGTCAAACTTGCTATAGTCACTTATTACCTATCTCCTTTGCTGTGCTTACATCATTAATATGTAGTACGGAGAACAGCCATGGCGAGGATCGTCGACGAGACAGTAGGCACCTATATGGATGCTGTAAATGTATGTGTAAATGTATATATAGCATGATTCTCTATTCTAGGGTACCTAATTCGCCTCCCCTTTCCCGGAGGTTCCTGTTTGGTGTACATATACATAGCAGCGAAGCTGAATTCACATATGTTGCAGGTGTACCTACGACACCACGGACAGAATGGTCCTGGTAAAGCCAACCATGGAAGCTGCCACTTACCCGAATGTTCAGAGTGGGAGACACGTGCTTAGCAAATTTAGACCGTAAGTTTTCGCCAATTTTAGCGAAGCTATTTGTGGAATACCTTACTGCCTGTGCCTTCCTCCAGCGGCACAAACAACCTATTCTCTCCGTTCTATCTATCCGTCGATCCTTCCTAAAGTATAAGAAAACCTCGTGCCTTCCCAATCTATAGTCAAGTCTGCCCCTAAATGTGTCAACTGGGAGACTTTTTTAGTCACCCGCACAGTGATGTGTCTCCGTACTTAGGTAACTATGTAGTAATTTGGGCAACCTACTGCCCACAACGCTTCCAAAATCCGTTACTGATTTTCCTTGCTTGCGCGACTCTATTTTCTATAAAAAGGAGACAAGTAAGCCACGCACCCATAATACCTATCTACTCCCATCAGTGTAGTTTTCTATCTAGAATCTAGAAGTCTACCAATCGATACCAAGCACGTATATTTTCGAGCCCTCTATAGCAACGCAACTTTACCATTACACTTTGCGTAAATTTCCCACATCGACATCCTTTTTCCGCATATTGTATCCTTCTCCTTCATCATTGACATCTCAATTCCGCAACCACAGGTGTATTTCGTACACAATTTCTATCGTAAGTTACTTATCTTTTCAACCCGCCACCCCAATTGTTGTCCTAGCCCCTTGATACCTTAACAGACATTTTGACTGTTGCCCATCTTGCTCCTATCCCAAACGCTGGTATACCATCACTGTCTTCACAGCATTTTCATCGTCATCTTCAACGAGGCGCACCCTTAACGCTAACATCCTACTCTTCCCGCGTTGATTTTCCTTCTCCCAACCTGACCCGCCCCCCTTTTTTTGTTACTGTAAGCATCATATTGATCATCCCATCAGACGCAGAAAAACTCTCTTTGACTCTTTGAATCTCTTGCAATCAATGATTGCGACTTGAGATTCAACGCAATTGTAAGTTCATCATCCTATTCTCTTCTTTTCCTTCCCCGGCCCCCTTTCTTAGCTTTTCCCGTATCATGCCGTGTCGTGGTTTCCCTTTTTGGGTTGACTTTGCTTCCTCGTATGCGTGTGTGTGTACGGGCACGCGCGCGTCTGGGGACAAGTCCCCTTCTCTCGGGTTCGCTTCATCCACCATCATCCACATCACTTCATTTCCATGTGTCATCACCATCGCCATTGCCCTATCTCTTTTCTTCTCCTCTCTTCATCTGACTTGTAGATACCGCGATTTCAGTTTAACTGCATCGCTGCTTTATTCGTCTGAATTTTCGTACTGACTGATACCCGTGCTTGTAGGTTGAAAAGAGAAGAAACCTATCCCATCAACAATCACCTTAATCCATGTCTCTCAACATGGCTTATTTGAAGAAGAAACAGTCCGTGACCTTCGCCCCGGGCACCGCACCCCCGGCGGAGTCCCCGTCTTCCAAGTCCGACAAGGGCGTCAAGTTGGAGCACGGTGAGTTTGTTTCTGCTGTCGCGTACTGAACAACGCGCCTGCTTGCCTCTGTATCAAAAGATAGTATGCTAATACATTGGCAACAGGTGGTGGCGCACGCCTTGATGTTGGCGTGGCCAACCTGTCTCTGGGCAACTCGCCCCGTGTCCGTAACGGTAACCCCTCTCCTGTTCACGCGGCCAGGCCCAACTCTGCGCAGCAGTTGCGCGTCCTCGTTCCGGCTCTTAAGAAGTAAGTCTTCTGTTGAAATGATTGTGCCAAAGTAGTCTAGCTAACTCAGCTTAAAGGGAGAAATCTAGCTCCTCAGTCCAGCTGAACACATCTGTTGATGATGACGTCTTCATGTCCCCTTCCCAGGCCCAGGTGGGTCTTCAGCATGTCTCGGTGAATGCCCTGCCCAACACCCCAGGCCTGAGCATGCAGGGTGTGATTCCGTCGACGCAGCATCTCCAGGTGGTTCACGCTGCTAGCTCTGAGGCAGGAGAGACCGCTCAGGGAAGCAATGTTGAAGACGAGGACCCCCAGACGTACTATCCGGCGACAGCTTGCGTCTTTGTTGCCAAGTAAGTTTCTATCCACATTTTCTCCCGGCAGACGAATCAACATCTTACCTGTCAATTAGTCTTCCGGAGCACATCCGCGACAGTATGCTTGAGTCACAGTTGACCCAGGTGTTTAGTAAGTTTGGAGTGGTGTATGTGAAGATCCGTCGTGACACGCGCAATATGCCTTTTGCATTTTGCCAGTATACGGTAAGTGACACTCGATGGAAGTTGATCTCCAGTGTAACTAACGTAAAGGATAGAACGGCGAGGAGGCGCACGCAGCCATGGTTGAAGGCAAGGGAACTGTTATCTCCGGCCGAGCTTGCCGTACCGAGATGGTGAAGGCGAACCGTACGTGAAGTCTTGTATTGTGGATGCAAAACCCCAACGCTAACCAGAGTATAGGAAGCTTTGTTCTGTATGACATTCAGGGTTATGACATCAGTGTCGACGAAGCCCGAGTCCAAATGGCCCCCTATGGAGCCTTGGACAAGTGCGAAGAGTTACACGAACAAATCCAGAATGCCATAGGCATCAAAGGTGGCGTGCTTGTCGAATTTACTAACTTCGATCCTGCTCGCGACGTCATAGGTGTGAGTCACTATCGTTCCAACTATGTGTGTAGGCGATTCACTAACAGGATCTCAGGCATATCGCAACGATCCCAAGCTTCGTGTCATTCCGTACGACCTGAAGAAGGCTGTTCCGAAGGTTAAGATCAACCCTGATGAGGCTTGGCTCGCCCGATACGATGTCGATCGTCGATCGATCTTCATCGGAAATCTGCCAGGAGATGAGTATGAAGAATCCTCGGCGTTGGAGGACTTGGTAACTGGACTTGTGGAGGAGTTCGGAGAAGTGAAGAAGGTCCACGTCGTCCGAAAGGATAGCACTCGTGGTTCGTTACCCCTTATTGCCAAGGGGAAATATGCAGTGAAGCTAACCTGTCTTATTCCCAGGACGTATGCACACCATCGCATTCGGCTTCGTTGAATTCGAACGTGCCGACGCGGCGGATCGTGCTGTGAAGCGCCTTGTAAGTCTCCAATCAGATCTGAATCGCCTCCTGTTTTTAGGTTTTCAGCCAACTAACTTGTTGTCTGGTAGAATGGCATGACCTTCGAAGGCCACCAATTGCGCGTGGAGCGCAAAGCGAGCCGCGAGCCGCAGCGCATCCAGCGAAGCAAAGGACCGTTTGCCTCCCAAGAGAATTCGCACAAGCAGCAGATCGTTATAAGCCAAAAGCGCGATGAGCGCCGTCAGTATGTATCTAAATCGGAACAGGCGAGCAAACCGACCACACCCTCCCATCTGATTCGTGCCGACGACAGCGTCTTCCGCTCTGAAGCTCGTAGCAATGGAATGACACGATCTGGACGATCTGTGTCTGCTGTTTCTGCTCCTTCTTCTCAGTCGAGTCGATCCGTGTCGCATGGTGTAGATCCGCATGTTGGTCAACAGAGTGTTGCTGAGAGCCCTTATGATCATGCTCAGTTCCGCGCCAGCCACCAAGTTGGCACCAACTTGACTCCTTCCCACAATGGCAATGTCCGTTCCGGCATGAATGGCAACATGCTACACCATCAAGTCAGCATGAATAATCTCAACGATCTCTCGCATCAGAACCGCGGCAATGCCCAGGCCAGCATGCATGGAACTCCCAGCATGCACGGGACTCCGTTCCATCACCAAGCTAGTCTTCATGGTACCCCGTATGGCACCCCGTATGGCACTCCATATGGCGGTTCTCAGGTTGGCATGAATGGAACTCAGTTCGAAGCTCACGGTAGTGCTCATGCCAGCATGCACGGAACTCCCAGCATGCATGGAACTCCCAGCATGCATGGAACTCCCAGCATGCATGGAACTCCGTTCCATCACCAACCTAGTCTCCATGGCACTCCGTATGGTGTCCAGGCTGGCATGGGTCATCTCCCTATGACCCCTCAAGCAACGCCTGGGCTAGTTAGCCCTCTGGGTCATCCCTACATGCCCACATCTTTCAATTGGATGACTCCGTACCTCCAGGACCCTACGTTTGCCATGGCGTCGTTTTATACGCAATTCGGATCCCCGCCGGCAGATGACTCGGTCGCCTCTGACGAGGAGGACGCCACCACGCCGACCAAGAACGATGCTAGTCATGACCAGGGCAGCATCCGACGTCGTGAGGATGCTTAAGTCTTCTCAAACTTGAAATGAACTGTATCGGAACAGGGCAGTTGATGCTGAACTCGACTGTGTAGTGTCGGCTATGCCGGAAGTTGACGAAAATTCCGGAGTAATGACGATACTACTATTAAAGATCAGCCAGCAGACACGAAGCATCATTGTTATCAACCACTTACATACTCATTGACCCTAAGAAGTATTTTGGTACAGAACTGTTAGAAAAAAGACAAGAAAAAAGACAGATAGGTAGATGAGTCGGTTGCCGGTAGTTTCTCTTTTTCCATACAGGATACCCGGCTGTACTAGCTTGCTAGTTAGCCGTATCCTTTTGAAAAAGTATGGTTCGATGGTTCGGTGGCATAGATGAATAAAGAAATCATTTGTGAGAAGTTGTTGGCTTTCTTGTGTTTTGAAGGAACACGCCTTGTAGGCTTGTCGTAGATGCACGTATACCCACCCTCCTACCAGCCCTTTTGCTCTGGTAGGTGTGATGTATTGGCAATCGTATTGGGTTGTCCATGACGTAGTGATCGATGACAGTGTAATACCTACTTGGCGTAGGGGCGCTGTTGAAAAATGCGTTAGTTATTGGACGATGGCCAGCTAGGTATTGAGATTGAATGTCTCGTATCAATAGAGATCCTCATTGTGTAATAGAGAGAAACGGTTGATGGTAAGGGTAGGTGATGGACTAGAGTCTTTGAATTGATGAGAGAACGGGCATCTGAAGAAGGGAAGTGCTCCGAGCACGTTGGATTGACGGGACATTGGTGCAATGAATGAAATGTAAGATTAGGAACAATGATTGCAACAAGAAGGGAAAGGTTCGGAGGTGGCGTGGAGGTAAATAGGGCAAGGTTCCGGACGAACCGGGTACAAGAAAAAATGAAGTTGTGCGTTGTGTATTTGTGTATCTGTGTATCGAAGCAAGATGTAGGTGGTGGAAGGAAGGGAGTCGATAAAAGTGTACAAGGTGTGCAACTTACCAACGCAAAGACGCGTCGAGTGATAGATGCGTCTAGAGAATTCACAGTATTGAAGACTGAGAATGAGACAAGGACGCGCGATCATAAGATCCCAGCAATTGTTAGGAAGAGAGAGGGGTTGATAGTCAACGGGACGAGTGCATACGAATGGGAAATCATTAGAAGGTGATGTGAAAAATGGTAAAAATAAAAAAAAATAAAAAGAGAGATCAGGAAGATTACCTACCTAGGTAGGTAATATGTTAGGTAGCGAGGAATATTGGGAAGAAAGTTGGGACTAAAACGTTGCACCCTATCGGGAGGGAAAGAGGGAAAGAGGCTGCAGTAGAGAATGTAAACAAATGATTTAGGGGGGTTCTCGCCTTACTGTGGATTTACGGTTGGCAACAATGCCTGCCGTAGTTACCTAGGTACTAAATATAGGACTACAGTGAAGCAGGAGCATAGAAAAAGCTGCGATTAGGTGCGGATGGCACCGGGACATAAACGTGAAATTGAAAGTAAAAGTGAAAGTGAAAGTGAAGTCCATAACATGCAGCTCATTGCTGGATATATTGGTTTTGGATATTGAGCCACAACCAGGGCAACAACCACCACCACGTACATATTCGAATAAC
The DNA here is from genome assembly GCA_022578945.1 of Hypoxylon fuscum. Taxonomy (NCBI): domain Eukaryota; kingdom Fungi; phylum Ascomycota; class Sordariomycetes; order Xylariales; family Hypoxylaceae; genus Hypoxylon; species Hypoxylon fuscum. Next base: position 41,072 of record MU399837.1, on the reverse strand, counting down.
CAAAAGGCGGTACCAATAAAGTTACATACATGTAAATTGCTCGTGCCCAGACCGGGCATTTTCGTCCATAAATATCCTAATAGATTATAGCAGGGATCATTAAGTCTTGCTTGCAACTTCATCAACAACCTAGTTAAAAAGCACGTTGCATTTACACATACTATCAGATAAATTCAGACATTGTCAGTGATGCTGCCGAGATCTACAGGGTCAGTCAAGCTAATAGGCAGCCGAGTTCAATATGTTGTGTTGCAAATCAACAAGCCAACACCAGTGATACAGATATTGTCTCTTCATCGTCTATGGCCCTTAGGTTTATGCTAGAGTTTGTCCGAAATCCAGTGATGCGAACCATCGTAACTTCATCCAGGGTGACGTCCGATCTCTGGCACTGAAGAGTTTCTCCGTACTACGCATCATCCTTTAGGAACAACGCTCAAGCTTCACTACAAAGGGCTCGTGAAACACTCCGCAGCCATCTCGTTACCCTCTCCCCATTTGAAAATGGCAGACCCGAAATGCTGCCAGCCCAGCTTGCCGTATAAACTGATCGCGCACCGGTCCTTAATCAAGCTGAATAAGACCAACCGTTGCCTCCTCCTCCGCGCTTCCTCGACAGCGGTAGCGACGAGTCTGCTAGCCGTACCGCCCTTACGACTATGGGGATGAACAAATAGCCTCCCTAGAACAGCGACATGGGTGTCTTCTGGATGTTGTTGCCACCATATGGCCACCGCTACATTCTCTGTGCTAGCTTTCGCAAAGGCTACGTGGCCCACAACGATGCCATCAATCTCAGCCACCCAGGCGACATCATCCTTGCTGAAGAATAGCCCAGGATCACCGACCCCTTCTACTGGATAACCGTTGGTTTCATAGACGGCCTTGAGCACTTCGAGACATGCTGCAATATCACCGTCGGTTCGAGCTCGAACTGTGGCCATTCTCTAGCACAGGCGTATAAAAATGCGATGAGTATGGTGGATTTGCTTTAGCACTAACGTAAGTATGAAGACAGTTCCTACATGTAGTTATCTTTTACTTCATGAGGTATGTAGTGTTAAAGTTGTGTAATGTACATGTAGACAGAAACTTACATGTACTTCGTGGCAGTTGGATACCGATATCGGTCTATCCTCGGCTTGTGGATTTAGGTAATGTAAGAGGTGAACTTGAATGCAACCATGTTGGAACAATTTTGATACATAACAGTGTTGTATACAGCATTCTCTTGTAACGCTATTCCTCTAGATGGAGGTGGCCAGAAGACATGCCGGTAAGCCCAAGAACTTGCACACACGTAATCCCATACTTAGGACAAACACCACTAATTAAACCAAAGAGAAAGACAGAAGCTAGGAAATTCGCACGCTACCGTATATCCATTGTCGCTTGGGTTCCGTGTTGCCAACGATGCAATTCCAAATTGATTAGCCCTCATCAGTGTCAACTTCGTCGTCCTCGTGGGCGTCTCTGCCAGCGCCCCATCGTCTCTCCCATTCCTCCCCCCTAGCCGCGCTTACCACCTTTCCGGTGAACTGCCCTGTATTGGTGGCGATGATACCGAGCCACAGCGCCTTGCTGTACTCGCTTGGATTCATCTTGTAGGCTCTCCACATCTTCGCGGCTGCTGCTGGGTCCTGCTCGGTACGACTGCTTGTCCATAGGGCTAAGTCATTGTTTCTGTACTTCTTCCTCTGATTATTGAACCATCTCTTCACCTGCTGTGGCTGTAGCCCAGTCTGATACGTGAGGATGATTGTACAGCCAACGTACGGATAGGGTTCGAGATTGAAACTAGTCTCCAGCAGTTCCAGCTGCGCGGATGTCAGAGGTGTAGCTCGTGGTCGTCCACTCTCTCTGGCTGCTCGAATTGAAAAGTATCTGCAAGATCACAATGCGCACGTGTCAGCGTAGGTAGTTCTTTCGTATTCTTAGACACATTCTTAGAGGTATTCCTAGAGTAGGACCAGAGGCAATACATACCGGCCCACATCTTGTGATGTGACTCGTGGCCCTACATCGGAGCAGTTCATGGCGACAGTTATAGAGCGCCTCTTATGAGGTCGCGAGGCACCTTGATCACGGAAACCCCATTCTCGTTCTAGAATAGCCAGCTGGGCTTCGGTAAAATGACGTACCATTCTCACAGTAGTGTACCTAGGTACAGCCCACCGGATCCCTTATATTCAATACGATATATATGAATACTGGTGCTATTTTATGTAGAAATGTATCGGGTTCTGACGGGTAGTAAAAGTTGAAGATAAATTCCTAACTAAAAAAAATAAAAAATAAAAACTAATATTAGTACCCAGTTACATTATATAAAAAAGAACATGTTCAAACGACGAGACTCGTATTAAGGGCTTGGACAAACAATGAACCAAGGATGGTCTCTTCAGGTTACACCAACACAGGTAGGAAGGCGGCTAAGTTATCCGTAGGGTGAGAAGCACAGGTTGCCAATTTCATATATGTAAGATGATGTGGGTAAATATTCTCAATGCTTCTGCTGCCGGGCATCGTCCAATCCTATTTGGAACACCCGGTGGTGATCAGGTCAAACGCGTGTAAACAGCGACCTCTTTGGTCTGTTTGTGTTTGTGGTGGCTTATACCGGGCTTCGAACGGCGCCTGTCCGGTGGCTGGCTGCAGCGACCCGAAGAAAAAAGCGGAAAAAAAAAATAGAGGTGACCCCCAACATCGCCGTGCGGATGCAAGCACGCGAAGATCATAATAGCCATAAAGGTTACATTTTAGTTTTCCTTGAGCGTGCATTCAAACCAACCAATATATGCATAAGTGTGTGTGTGTGTGTGTGTGTGTGTGTGTGTATATATACATAATTTCAAACGCCAGGAGGCCCGTACCTAGTATCATAACCCATCCATGTCTCTAGTCACACCAAGAACACGGACAACGATATGTCCGGCAATTTGGGCAGCTCGCTTGGTCAAGGCAACCAGAGGAACATCCTGATAGCCGACTCTGGTGGAATGCGAGTGCAGAAGCAGAGCAACCATGCTGATGAAGCTCGCGATGGAGAAGACGCTGATGCTGGCAAAAGTCTCCTTCCGTATCTTGATCTTGCGTTGGGTGAAGTGGTAGCACGTGGTCAAGATGGTAGCGATGCCGACCCAAGCTGGCAGCAGCAGGCCGGGATCTTGGGAACCGCCGGTCAGGTAGACGATCCACGAGGTCAGGTAGGCAAAGGCGCAGCTAATGGTGAAGAGACGCACGACGGTGGCTTGCGGGGTATAGTTGATGAGCCAGCGGGACATGAGGCAGTCGGTGAAGAAAAAGGCGAGGTAGGCCGAGGCGCAACACTACGGGTCAAGTCAGCATTACATATGTAAGATAAGACTATCCTATCTGTATGTGTATAGTTGGGAGATGTTAGATGACATACCCATATGATGGCCAGAGCGGTCTCGGTCAGCCTTAGAGTGAAAGTAGGAGAGTGGCTCCCATGGTGCTGGGCAGATCGTAGAATATCGGCCACCAGAAAGCGCAGAGCAAAGCGCAGGCCCCAGACGATGGGAGGCACGATAGACAGCAAACGACAGGCGGAAAGGGTGTGATGCCAGTGCTTGGGGATGCCGAGTGCGACCGCAACGCGAGGCTGCAATAGAGAGACAGCTACGACGGGAGGCGGAGGTGGAGGTTGGACTTGAACTTGAACTTGAACTTGAGGCTTATCGTAGGTGCCATTGCTTTCGGAGTAGAGAGGTGGGTTGGCCATTCAAGGGGCCTCCCAGAGATGGCTCGAGTAGATGTCTATACCTGATGCTGCTTCTGATGCTGCTTCCGTTACTCCCAATCCTATTCCGGTACCCGAACCTATGGCCACTCCAGTCGTCGCTTGCTTCTGTGTCTTGTCAATTGGTTCCGTTCGTCGTCGAGTCGAAGTGGCCATAGGAGTAAAAGTGGTGGTGGTGGTGGTGGTGGTGGTGGTGGTGGTGGTGGTGGTGGTGGTGGTGGTGGTCGAGGTCAGACGTATGTGCACGTATTATATGTATGTATGTAAGAGAATAGGTAATAAGTGTAGGATTACAGTAACGAGCAATGTGGCCTGTGAGGTCATATTACTACGGTAGCACCCCTAAAGCTAGACCGTACATGTAGGTAAACTCAAATTCCCTTAAGTAGGTACCTAGCCTAAGCATGCATAAGGTAGGTACATATGACATACGGGTAAGTTTAGTTAGCGCTGGTAGGTGGATTATGGATTATGCACTTAGTAAGAATTAGATGGTCTTTGTCAATTGCGTCATCCGATTGGTTAGCCTTGTAAGATCTTCCTCCCCCAGTTTTCCCCTCGGCGTCGGCCCACCTAAATTTTCATTTTCATTTTCATTTTCATTTTCATTTTCATTTTCATTTTCATTTTCATTTTCATTTTCATTTTCATTTTCATTTTCATTTTCATTTTCATAGAACGAAAGTAAAAGTACGACGTGGACATTTTCATCTCATCCCTCGAACAGACGACAACCTGGAAGCCATCCGAGCGTCTACTACCGTCCGTATTTGACAGGTGACAACGAGGCACATCACCCTCACCAAAACTTCATGTCTCCACGGTGAACTGAAATCCCGAGTCGAGAGTCCGTCCGTAGGTTGCAGTAGGCCCCTCGAAATAACCTACACATACCGAAGCCATGGCCGAGCTAATGCGCCTATCACTATCACGGCCGTGGCTGCTCGCCTCCGTACGATCACGGACTCCTACTACTCCCCCCATACTCTACAGTCTCTCCCGCAGCATCAGCACAACGACGCTACGACCGTACGCCGCCAAAGGAGGAGGCTCCAAGAGGTCGCGGTTCTCACAATCCAGATCGAGTGGTAACAACAAGAATGTCGAAATGAAGAAGATGGAGGCCAACATGACTCTGCTACTACCCATGACCCTCGTCGCCCCTCCCATATGGCGGTACCCGAGGGAGCCCACTAAGTTCCTCGACATGCTATGGACACACCTCAAAACCCGCCTGCAGACCATGTGGGCTCTCGCAAGCATGAAGATGATATCCCAACCACGTATCATCTTCAGCAAGCCAAAATTCCAGTTCGGAAAAGCCGCCGTCGTACCCACCGCCAAGGCCCTGCACGTAGCCATGTCCGAGGCCATGGCCGTGGGGGACAAGGAGACCCTGCGCAGCATCTGTACTCCCGAGCTATTCCAGACCCTAGCCGCCGCCATCGACGGCCGCCCACCCGGCACCCGCGCCGAGTGGGAACTCGTGCGGTACGAACACCGCTGGTGGTACCCGCGCCTAGCTGACTGGCGCGTCGGGTACCAACCCATGTCTAACAACGACATGAAGCTACTCAAACAGGCCGTCGTCAGTATCGCCAGCGTCCAGCGCATCGCCCGCTACGATTTTGCCAAAGGTGGCGTCAAGATCGCCGGCTCCGAGCGCGTCCGCCACATGACCGAGCACCTCGTCCTTCAGTCCCAGATGGACAAGCAGACCTACGAGGCCCAGCCCTGGAAGATCTGGGGTACCCTGCCCGAGTCCACATACGAGACCTACAAGTCCGATGTAGAAAACCTACAGGCGCTCATGAACGACCAAATAGGGAAGACGTAACGCCCGTGCGAACGGAGTAGAGGGGATAAAATGAACAAATTGTATCATATGCATGTACCAAACCTGTATTAAACAGCTGCGAGAGAACATAATAACTACCTAGGTTCTATTTCCCCTCGACCTTCGAGAGCTCTCTTGCCATCTTAATAAGTCATGGACAGATGATCTAACATAGCAGGTATATATATATGGCGTCTACCAAGTTGTCTTTTTATATATCACCTACACCTCGTTGCCCATTCTCAACCCCTCTAGCTCTAGACTCCTCAACCCATCGCCTTTCAACCCTCTGGCTTTAGTGAAGTTGGTTCTACTTAGAAGAACTTTCCAATAATCTTGGTGGTAGTCGCCTCGTCACTTGTGTCGGCCAAGGAGGAAAAGTCATCCGCCGGCAGTGTAGCAGGATGGTCGAGTGCATCAAATCGAGTACCTCGCACCTTTGCTTGGATGAACTGGACTGTCAATCTCGACGCCAACGCAATGAATCCCCAGACCAGACCACCAACCGGCGCAGCTACGAAAGCTCCAAATGCACCCCAATCTCCCGTGTACAGTCCTTGCTCTAGGAGAATGAGCTCACCGCCTAGCTGTGCGTCGCCGTAGTAGACGGTTCCAAAGATGAAGACGGTCAAAATCCCACCCAGTCCACCGACCAAGACTTCGAAGCCTCGCCACCAGTAGAAGCGCTCCGACAGTCCAAGCATGAGCACCGGAATCGTAGCAGCAGATAGGAGGTCGGATATCAGGTAGATTTGTAGAATGTTGGGCGCCTTCAGCGCAAGCACCACGACCGGGAAGATGATCAAGACGACTGCGCCACGAATCCACCATATGTTGAGGCGGTTGCGGAAGATGTCGTTAGATGCGGACGATACCATGGCAGATTGCAAGCTATCAAATGCAGCAGTGCTCAGGCAGACCGACATGACTATGACAATACCCACAACCCAGTTGGGTAATTGTTCAAGCAACAGGAAGAACGCAACAGACCCATCGTCTTCGGTTGTAAGTGCACCTGCCCATACAGCAATCAGACCAGTGCAGCCTACCAAGGTTAAGACAATCAGGATGACGACCATGGCAACCGAAACGCCTATCCAGAGATCTTTGTCCGTCTTAGAAGCGAAAGCGCGCAGCCAGTAGTTGGCGAGGAAGAAGTCATTCGTCAGAATGGCGACAGGCAGAATGTAAACGAGCTGCCATCCTACGAGGCTCGAGTTGAGAAGACCAGACTCGGCAATCAGCTCCGGCTTGATGTCCGTTTTGGCACCAATGGTAATGGTAGCAATGAGTATCAAGCAGCAGATCATGGCGCCCTGGACATTGTCGGTAATGAAGGAGATCTTGAAACCTCCGAGAGCTAGTATGGTGATGTTAGCAAGCATATAGCGACTGCATGGCAGATTGTCGGCCTACAAGTATAAACAGTTGTCACAACACACTCGACAATAACGACGGGAAGGCCATCTAGCCCGGTTAAAGCCTCGACGACTTGGCCAATTGCAGACAGCTCCGCGATCATATATAAAAACAGGGTGAGGAGCGTCAGAGCACCTAAGTAAAGGGCTGTGACGATCCCGTATCGCTGCCTCGTCCACTCCGTGAGTACGAACCCTTCGGGGCACTTCCTGCGGATAATGGGAGCAAGAGCAGCAAAGATCAGTAGTGGGCAGGCCGATGCAATAGCGTAGACGACGACACCCTGGACGCCAGCAAGGACTCCTAGCTGGGGATACGAGAACAAAATGCCCGAACCCATGGCTGAAATTTTGATAATAACAATTAGTACGTCAGAACAACGAAAAGGGTAGGGGGATCGGAGCGGCAGCACGTTTCCCACGCAAGCATTAACTTGATCGAGTAATTACGGTGCAATCTCAGCTTCGTTTCCACAGGTCCTCTGGGGATCTCCTCGCAAGCTTCTAACATGAGAAGTGCGAGGTTGGATCCAGCCAGGGCTGCTTCCATTCAGCGCCCGTAGTGAGCCGCAGTCTCTCCACCTCCGTAGCAGGCTCCATGGGAACCGTACGAAGAGGAGAGATTGTACGTGGGTACAACAAACCTACTTGCCAGTTATGCAATTCGTACTCATCGTCCCGAGCCATACTAAGCCAGCCGGTTTGACATCTTTGTCGTGTATGCTGTGATGCGAAATATCCTGGTTGGATTGCCATAGAGGTGCTACCGCTCTTGATCCTCAAATAAGGAATTTGGTTGGCCCAAACACCATAACAATCCTCTTACTCACCAGCAGCGATGAAGTTAAGGGCCAAAGGGAAGGCTATCGATGGCGTTAGTGCGAGATTTTATGAATGGAAAAGGGATGGAAAAGGGAATGTGTGAAGGCATATGGGGTGTCCACGAGGATCGGTGGCGCATTTATTAAACCCTCATTTGGATTTCTAACCCGTCTGAGTCCTATTTCCTGACAGAAACTCAGCCTTGGACTGGTTTCTCATCTTCCAGGCCAACCCAGTTCCTAGCAGCCTACAGATCCATGATTAGCTGACGAGACAAAGGTATGCTCGGACGAGAAACACACAGAAAGGCGCCATAAGTAACATATATGATGGCATTCGATGCCTCGAACGACGGTTGACCCATCTTCGAGGACTCCTTGAAGACGTAATGAGCTATTCCAGAGACACGACCGATTATGTCTATAATCTATCACTCAAACAGTCCAAGTAGGAAAAAGAAGAAGAAGAAGAAAACTCGCAAAAGAGGTTCTTAGACATTAAATCGCAAAATTTTTGTTTGTTCACATTAAGAATCAGCTAAGGAGCTCTCTAGCTTCCTGATCGAGTTCCACTGCGACTAAGAAGTGGGGAGGGGTAATTTGATAGCCATAATATTATGTAAGGCCAGTAAGTGTCGATGTGGGGGTCACTCCCCCGTCAGTTCAAAAGACATCTATTACTTCTCCTCTATACATACCTCATCCTATCGCAAGCTTTGACATGGCACACTTGATGCGTACCTAGCTTATACCATAAATTTCGTGCATTATTTATTCGCGATGAACGTGTCTTGAAATGCGTAAAGATGGGAGGCAGTCGGAGGTACTTCATTATCGTTACGAGCCGAGCTCATAACAGCGCGCTCGTCGATGCCATCTCGCTCTTTCGGTCGTTGTCGTCGCGGCTGATTACACGCGAAAGCGCGAGCATCTCTTATTACACCCCAGGTAAAACTCCTCCGTCCCCGTAGGCACGGATGGGATCTACCTTCTTCTCGTGACACTTACTCACGCGGCGCGACTCTTGTGCCGAGTAGCAGAAATCAGCTTCTGTGACTCAGTTAGTCAATCAGAATATGTGTATCGTAGTATTGTACAACGTGGGAAATGATATCCTAGAGATTAGTGAATATAAGTATATAAGCCTCCAACTATCTTCGTTCTGGGATATGGAACACATGAGTTTGCTCTCTCCAAGTTGAGCGGTAGTGTGAAAATCTACATCAATCGTAAAACCATGGCTACAGAACATATCAAACCACACGTCCTCATCGTAGGAGCCGGACTCGCAGGGCTAGCTCTAGCGCAATGCCTCCGGAAGCAGGGAATCCCGTTCGAGATCTTCGAACGTAGTGCGAGCAAGGACATTCGACCTGAAGGATGGTCCATAGGGATACATACGTAAGCATCCAGTCTACGTCTCTAGGATACTATACTAATCTATTCATAGTATGTTACATGAACTAAAGTCTAGCATACCGTCAGACATGCCGGATCTTCGAGAGGCCACGCATAACCTAAATCCGCTCAAGCTTAGCACACAGATTGTATTGCATTTTGACGGACAACGCTTAGGCGTCGAAGAGTCTCCCGAAGCCCCTGCCCTACGCGTAAACCGCCCACGCTTTCGCAATTGGCTCGCCACCAATATTCCCGTCCAGTGGGGGAAGAGGCTTGTCGGCCTCGAAACGAAAACTCGAGAGGGCAAGACTGTGCTTCGATTTGAGGACGGAACTACGGCCAAAGGTGATGTAGTTGTTGGAGCAGACGGGGTATACAGTGCTGGTAAGCTCGTCTCTCCCTCTGTACTCTATAAACCATGGACGAGAAGGGTCTCTAATAATTCACCACGGTCCATAGTTCGAGAACACCTATTACAACGTCGAAACAATGAACTCCTTAGGATCATCCCTACAGGTTCTATTTACGGCGAGGTTACCCTCTCAGGGGCTGCCTTCGAGAATCAGCTATCTCTCGGCCACAGTGCCGCCGTCGTCAAGGTCGACGACATTTGCCGGCTCTTCGTTATGATCGACGAAGTCTCCCCCGACGGGAATACCGGAAAGTACTTCTGGGGTCTGATGTGGGCCGACGAAGAGTCTCCTAACCCGGACCATTGGCTTCGCACAGCTTCGCAATCTCGGAAGCTCGAGTATGTCCTGGACAAAATAGCTGCCCTCGAATCCAAGTTCACGAATACTGTACGTATGACGCCTGTGAGCAGCATAAAAATCACGCCTTGGGACCATCGCGACGCGGAGATCACCGAAATTCCCGTTAGCAAGGTCACCATTATAGGCGACGCCGCACACCCAATGGCCCCGTGTAAGTGTGAGTACTGCCAACTTCGTTTTCTCGTTCTAATATGGATACTAGATCGTGGAGAGGGAGGCGTGCACGGCATCATCGACGCGCTGAAGTTAGCAGAGGCGCTCGCACAGGTAGACCTGGACAGCGACACCAAGACAGTCGAAACTGCCGTAGGATCCTATCTAGCTGAGATGATACCTAGGACCCTATCAGCCTCGAGAATGTCCAGGAATGCGCCTACAGGCTATTGGGGTAACAAAGCCGTCGTTTGGGGGCATGTTGTTAAGCCGCTACCTGAAGAGAAAATCTCACTGGAATCTATCCGCCCATGACTACATGAAGCCGATGTTGTTGGCAATGAGTTGTTGATCTAGTGGTTATAATAGAGAGTCCCATGGGGGTTTTCTAGGGAGGAAATTTTGGTTCACTAAATTGTAACAGTTTGTTTTGATTATAAGATTGATAGACGATTCTAGCCCCAGGTTTGAAACAGATACTTAAGGGGCTTATTAGGCTCTAACTTGTACTTTTCTGTCGCGATTACTAGAGGGTCATGTATGCTGGGTTTGATAACTAGGTACATTTAGAATTCGCCTGCAAGGCCCAAAAATCTCGTAGCACAAGCCTTTCAAAGTAATTACCTACCTACCTGACAGTAGCGTAACCGATTAGAATGCTCCTTTTCAAAGCTGTTCGGTGCAGCATCCACTAGAAGGCCCAGGTACGTCGTCACTGCTCTCGCCTATTTATTGTTTGCTCGTTTGCGTAAGACATATATACTAGGGCAACAGCCAAGTTCGTAATAAGCTAGAGCCCCATAGAGAGATCAGGACCTGACGGGTTGTGGCAGAGTGATTTAATAAATATCATCGTGTATGTGTAGCCACTGTAGGATACTGCTGAGGATTGTTACGTGGCTCCGGCTCTGAGGATCGGTTCCTTCGTTGGCTAATATTGCTGTTTCCCTAGATAGGTACCTACATGCGGATGCTAAGGTATCCCTTAGTATCCTCTCTACATGTACCGGATCGTCGAATATGGTTGGCAAATCTCCTACTGTGGAATCCTAGGGCAATACTCCCTTGTTAGTAACGGCGGCTTGAATTCTTATAGAACCCTAAAATTCATCCAAGTGCACACATTCCCATCAGAATTCATAGACGGAGCCAGCGACTTAAAACATCGAATCGCTCTTGCAATTAGACTCGAATAAAATTATTCCGCGTGGGCGAACGATATCTTGAACATGGCCAGCAGCAAAACTCCCTCCAGTGACATCAATTACACACGCTCCATTCATCTCCTTTTGTCCCGTCTTGCGTCGTACATAGTTGCTTCTTCTCCAGAAACTTAGTGGGGTGTCTCGATTTCACGTGCCCGTGATTTTAACCAGTGTAGTTGTACAGAACCAAAAAGTTGATTGTTGGGGGTATACATGTATGAAGACATTACATAGGCTGACGTATCCAGCAACGAACCCAGAGGCTGCCCGCTGGTCATCAGTAAAATAGGGGGAAGTAGACAAACAAACATCGTTGGTATTCTCATCGCGTACTGGCTGTCATGTTGCGCAAAGCCGTTGGCCCCTGAAACCCGGCAGCCGCGGGTCGTACGGTTTGCATCTCCATATCCTCCCCGTCACGCGAAGCCTTACTCCTCTGCTGGGCTCGACGATCCCCAAACCGTTGATCCCCCTCCTCGAAGCGATATTTGAAACGGTAGTACGTCGGTGGCCGTGGACGACATAACACGACGAGCCAGTTCTTCCACATGTTACCTTGGGTAAAGGCTCGATACCGATCCTTCTTTAAGAACTTGTGAGAGTTGAGGAACTCCCTAGTCGTTTCACCTCTCGCCATGAGAAAGAGGTGGTATCCCATCAAAGCGGCCGGATACAGGAAGCCCAAGATGCCATAGATAACCATGGCGAAAGGAACTCGAAAATGGCTAATACCTTGGCCGAAAGAGACGTTCTCCTCGTTTGCGAATACGGCTATCTGACCAAGCGACGCGGCAATCAAGTAGACGGAAAGAATGGTGGCCGAAGTCAGAAAAGTAAAGAAGTATCGGTAGTTTCGTCTCCCAACACAGTTGTTAATCCAAACACAGTGGTGATCTTGGGTCTCGATGCAATTGTCGCATAAGCGGCAGTGGTGAGCTCGAGGCGGACGCCAAATATTGCAAGTCTTGCAGTATTTCGTTGGTACCTCCATCGCTGCAGTGCTAGACTCGGCTGACTTGATCAAAGTCCAGTCGTTGGTCGGGGGCGCTAAACGCAAGGGGTCATCCTGCTCATCCACCGGAGGGAACTGGTGAAGGTTTCGTGGTAGGATCTGGTAGAATGTGCATTAGCTTTCCTATACTCGAATGGGTTTCTTGTTTTGTCTACTTACCCCTGGATCCGAGCCTGAGGCGTGAAGGAAGGACGAGATACAAATATAAAACAGGTAGGCGAAGAGGAGGGGAACGGCAGGTGAAACGTGATGCCACAGGTAAGGGGCCGAGGTCGCAAAGAAGAGAATGGCTGGTAGGACGACTAGGAAGCCTGTGGCAATATTGATAGGCCGATGGCGGGTATTCTGCAAACGACCTCCAATACAGAAGACGGTATTACCCTCGAAATACTCGTGGTTATAGCCATGCCCCGGCGTCTTCTCCTTGACTTCCTTGGTTCTAGGGGCGGGAGTATTCAGGGTAGCGGGGGTGAACTGAGGAGACGAGGCGCCCGAAGACAGCTTTTCGGCACCATGCGTATTCCGATTGGCAGGGGTAGAGGCAGAATCGCCTTTGCCGGGCAGGAAGAGGTTCGATCTGAAGGAGCGCGGAGACTTGACGGGGCTCGGCAGGTTCCCGGCAGTCCTGTAGCTCTTGGTTTTGTTAAGGTCTAGGGTAAGACCCCTCTCTCCGGCCTTCTTACGTTGCAAGGGGCGCACACTCTCACTCAGGCTACCTGCAGGATGGTGGCCACGAGTCGGACTTGTAGTGGCGGTGATACGGTCGTACGGTTCCGTGACCTCGGTGCCCCTAGAAGGAGGCGGCTGCAAGTCGCCGTCGTCGGTCATGTGACGGACCACGCGAGCTACAGGTCTGGAAATACTAGCACCCTGTGGCGCGATATGAGAACGATGCTCGTCCGGAATATCTTCAATGCTCGGCCTCCGCTGCAGGGCGGTGTTAGGACGCGATGCGCCTCGCTGAGCCTGGAGCTTCTGAGAGCTCATGGGATGGAAGAAGGCATGAGAGGCCAAGGGAACGTGGCTTCGGCTAGTGGAACTCGGAGGACGACCATTATTAATGCTGCCGGTTATACTCCCTCTTTGCATAGCCCTTCTCATAGGTGTCCCTTGAGACCAAGCGCCGCGCGACGACATGCCGGTCCTTGCGGTTCCAGGACGTGACTCGTTTGCGCGGTAACTCCTCCTCTGGCTATTGTTTGTCCTTGTTTGCTCGTGGGTGATCCCATCTCCGTCTTCGGATGCTATGTCGGTCATTCGCGACGAGATGATACTCGGAGGACCGGCGGGGAACTTGGGACTCGGAAAGCTGTCCGTGTCATCTTCCGGTGAGGTCGGCGAGATGGGCCTTTCCGACGACTGATTTGCAGCCATCGTGACGGTTATATCTTCTGTGTCGGGACGTGTTTCACAGTAATCAAGTCCCGTGCGGATTCACTTCCTACAGCATAACTTCTCATACACATACAACAACAATTATCGCCGGATCCAGATAAACTTTGGGAAAGCTGTTTCGACCGTTTGTGACCAAGGCAGAGGCAATTCTGGCACGAGTAGGTGAACAATGTCGCGCGATTACAAAATTATACTATTTCGACTAATGATGAATACTTTTTGTACAGATCGACTCGCTAACGAAAGTGGGAGAGAGGGAGAATCGAAGTGAGGATGTCGAGATGGACCAACACAAGCGGTGGATCGTTCGATTGACCAAACAGGGAAGTTGAGACGAAAATTAAACAATAATAAAAAGAGCGTCGATTATTTGGTTTCTAGCCTCGCGGTCGATCGTATCTGCACAGCAGGTTGGCGTGGTGGCCGGTCTGTAGAAGAAAAATATTATGGTGGTGAAGCGAAATTGTGGGAGAAAAAGGAAGGACAAAGTTAAAAGTCGGAGGAGTCGTTTTTTTGGTAAATTGCGTCGAATTCGCGGTGGTCGTCGCGAGAAATGAAATGATGCAGCATGGGAAGCAGCAAAGCAGTACTATGTAGGTATGTAGCAGCAGCAGCAGCAGCAGCAGCAGCAGGTGCAAGGAACGAACGGACCTGAATTGGGAAAATCCAACCTTAACTTTAATCTTAAGGGGCTGCATAAAATTACCATAGTACATGAACCAACCCATTTTCGGCCTTCCCCAAGTATATAAGTGTACACGTAGAAACTCAATACGTGGCCGGGGATAAGCCTGTATAAAAGTACCGACCATGTACTTGCTGTCAGCCCTGGTCCAAAATTATCTGTACCTGCTTTCCATTCATCTGGTCTCGTATCTTCATTTGTTCTTTTGCATAGATGACGAGAATTAAATATAGTATAATTGGGTTATATGTTGTAATAATAGTATTTTCTCACTCTTAGTACTACTCACTCACTCTATGTCAAAGACAAATAAGATTCTATAATTAATAATCACTCTCTTACAAAGTACTGTACGTAGATACATACATACTCGTAAAGGACATAGCCGTGCCGTATGTTGAAGCTGTTTGATTTTTAATGTGATGAGATTGAGTGCAAATGACGCGAAGACGCTCGGGCCAAGTTCTAAGTAGGTACATATGCATGCACAACTTCAAGTTATGCTGAGGCATAAAAAGCCCCCGTAAGCCTTTCTCCTCATTGGCCAATGAAAGCGTCTTTGCTGCATCGTACGACCTCGAAGCTTCTCCCGAGCAAAATATCCGCAAACATACCTTAACCTTAACGTCCAACACCACAGTAGCGACGACGACGACGACAACAACAAAAACATCGCAGCCATGGCCTCCACCATCGCCCGACGAGCCTTTTCCCAGCGGGCATTTTCTACCACCGCCCGCCGGTTCGCTGCCGACCCAGCTCTCAAAGAGGAGACGAAGCGCAATCCCGAGTTGATGGTGCGTCATACCTGAACATCCAACCATATGCCCTCTTGAACAATGTCCATTTCTGCGCATCGAGGGGGTAGCGTATCAAAGAATAGTACATGATGAACGGATGCTGACTTGGCCTCTTCCAGATCTTGGGAGGTGTTATGGTTTTGGCACTGGGTGGTGCTGGTCTTTACTTCGGTACGGTCTATACCTGAATTCTCCCACAAAACAAATGAAATCTAATATATGATATCCAGGCCGCTCCCCTACCAAATCGACGTCCGAAGCCCCCGTCGGCATGGCCCAGTCCGGCATGCCGTGGGAAACCGGTGCCACCGAGGGCAAGTACCGATACCACCCCGGCGGTGACCCGGATGCCGCTCCCAGGGACGCTCCCAGCGCCGTCAACGTCGTCGTCATCCCCGACGTCAACCTACCAAAGGTATGCTCGCAAATTTACCTTCTATTACAACTATCTTCTCCGAAGCAGTCCAACCAACAAACTCAAATATCGTGACGGAGTATCAAGATCTAGGCTAACCCTGTGTCTACAGCACCTCCACGACAAGTACAACAAATGGGGCAAGGACGGCTACTAAATATATGCTCACCAAAAAAAAAGGACATACCGTCATTTCTTATGTCACCACAACGGTAGAGGGTGCGGCATTTCTAGCCTGACTGTACATAACTCAACCCGAGAATTGGGCCATCATTGGTAGTAGAACCAAGTCACCAACCTAGGTATTTTTGCGATGAATAATCCTGTAAATTTTGCTCGGTTATGTATTATGATTGAAATCGCCCATCCAACATCCACGTACTTGATTGACTACCTACATACAATCACTAAATTATTTATATAAAATCATCTTAAATTATGCGAATTTGGGAAAATTTAGTTAGGCAGCAAGTCCACATCGTAATTATTAAAATTGATGACTTGGTACGACTGGAGCACCATGAGAATATTAGAATTGCTGAGCACAACTTTCGGCATGTCATTACCCCATCATTACCTCGGGCATCGTCCCATAAAACTTCCTTTCCAACGTGACGTTGCAGTTATTCCAGGTAGCGTCAAGACAGATCAAAGCTATGTATAGATATGTATACGAAGTGAATGAAGTAAAAGTAATAGGGGTTAGGTGGCATGCATTAGAAGTACCTACCTAGGGTACCTCATATCGTAGACTCACGCCGCCGTCAGCATATCCACTTCCTCGCTGGTGAAGCCGAATAGGTAGAGCAAGTCGACCAAGGCCTGGCCGTTGAGCCGTGCGCCAGCCTCCAACTGCACTCTCGGCTTGGCGTTCCACGCTACACCCAAGCCTGCCGTGTCAAGCATTAATAGATCGTTGGCACCGTCGCCAACCGCCACCACTTGCTCCAGCGGTATCCCCTCTCTCTTGGCAATCTCGAGGAGTAGTTCTTGCTTCCGTTCCCTACCTACGATGCGTCCTTTCACTTGGCCCGTCAGACGTCCAGAGTCGTCGATGACGACCTCGTTCGCATGGGCATAATCAATTCCGAGCGCACCCGCCAGCCAGCTCGTCAACGGTAGGAAGCCTCCAGATAACACGGCCGTCTTGACACCCAACCTCTTGAAAGCCCTGAGCAATTCTGGGACTCCCTTGGTGACGTTTAGTACGGGCCGGAGCTGCTCGAAGATGGTAGCCGGAAGCCCCTTTAGTAGCGCAACCCGTTCTCGGAAGGCGGCATCAAACTCTAGCTCTCCCAGCATGGCCCTGTGCGTGATGTCGGCAACCTTGGCGCCCAGGTCCGGGGGGTCCGTGATGGTGGCTGCCAATAGGTCAATGACCTCTTGTGTAATCAAGGTGCTATCCATGTCGAAGACCACCAGGCGCGGGTAGCGACGCCAGAGAGTGTCACGCTGCAAGGCAACGTCGACATTCCATTCTCTCTCAAATCGGTAGATAAGTTCGTGCTTCCTTAGGTCCGCCAGGGAGAGATAGTTGGGGGACGGTGCCGGGGACAAGCTCAGCTCGACCACGAGAGGGTGGTCCGGATCGTCGAGACAGCGGTGAGAGGAAGAAGCCTCGGTGACACCTTGCGGCAAGGGGAAGGTGGACATGAGATGGAGAAAAGACGTGATACATAACGGTGAGATGTAGGAACCGTAGAGGTGGTCAAGAGGCTCGGGGTCGGCGGCGGCGGGAGGCTCCAAGGGGAAGGACTCGATATTAGTGGTGGGAGCGAGGTTTGCGGGAATATCCGAGTCGGACGAGTTGAGTCCCGGGGAAGGGGAAAGGCTCGAGGCACGATGAGAGTTGGACTTGTAGATCAGGGTGGCGACAAGTTTATCAGACTTAGTGCCCCTTGCGGGAGCGCAGTTTGGATGGGTGAAGTCGTGACTAGCGCCTTCGAGGATGGTGGGTGGATCTTCCTTGGACGGTACGCCGTTGAAAGGGCTGAAATTCTTGGGAGGGGATATTCTAGAGCTCTGCAGGTCTTCGACGACGGTATCTATGCCGAAGTGGTTGTCCCCGTGCTGCTGCTTGGGTGGACGGTATTGCTGGTGCTCCTTGAGGTAGGAACTAGTTCTCATCGCCGACAGCTGCGGTCGACCCGAATTCTGCTTTGCGGGGCTATCGTCGACGGCCATGACGGACATGATTTATTTATGTACGTATGTACGAAATGGTATCACTTGGGAAATAAATAAATACTTGTTATACGGATTGACTTGGAGCCTTTGAGAGTAGGAGTCTCTTAAGAGGATTATGGCTCGCATATGAAAAAGAGTATTTCCTCTAGGTAAGATGAAAGTCGATACTAGACCGTATGACTTTGAAGAGGATGGAACTTCCCAATGTCACAAATTGCGCGGGGTGTTTTCTCCGGCCCTGTGCCTGGTTGTGTGGTTTTGTGGAGTAAAGTCAAACATTGGACCAACCGTTTCTTGTGCATGTTCCTGGTGGCTGGGTCTCAGCTGAGCTGTTAATTGGTCAGACTCTTTAACCTTCTTTAGTTTGACAGCTTTAGGTGGTTCAAGGTGAAGCAAGTTACTCGGCAGCTCGGTAGGGCGAGTCAACATTTCAGAGTTGAAGAATCATCGCTCTACCGAAGAATCTCCGTCAAATGAGACCCCTATGTACCTGTGGTCTGTGCATTATAGTAGATTGAGATTGCGTGATGAAGAATATTGATGAGGTAAGCATCCCCAGTTACATCATATTTGTTAGAATCCTCTGGTCTTTACATACATGTAGTAAATGAACACAGCCAAAACTCGTGGGAAGAAGAGGGCACACAGGTATTTATTAATAATTCGGGGCTGGCACACAAACAACCTGTACCCCGGAATTTCTTAGGGCCTAGACGCAGTTTTGAGTTACAGAAACAAGAGATACAAGGATATCGAAATGCGGTACATACATACATAGGTCGAGCACGACTTTGGCGCGGCTATCGGTCCCGATGAACCGTCCAAGCGGCTCTTTTTATCCATTGCAACATCACAAACCTCGTAACCGAGACCCGAATTCGTCAAGTCTGTTTCCGTCTCAACTTCGAAACTTTCCTAAGCCCTCCGACAACCGCTAACAAATTCGCAATGCAATTTTCAAATCACGACATTGCCTCTTCCGGCTTCGTCATTACATGAAGTTTTAGATTGGCCCACCCCTAGCAGCCTTATGCGGTCTTATTAGGTACCGCTAAACTGCGAGAGAGACGTGACGGGAAACGATAATCAATCATGGTCACTTACAAGTTACACTCCATCATATGTTGTTGTACTATGTCTTACCCAAACATACGCAGAGTAATATGTATGATTAATCATATGAAGATGCTACCAACAAATCTCCCAAGGTACGTAGGCAGGTAGGTAGCATGCTGCTCTTCTAGTGCTGTGTGTACTACTTGGCTCCGATGTAGCCGTCACATTACATCTTCGTGCAACACGATCGAGACTCATGCAACGGAACAAGAGGAGGAAACGCCAATATATATCAACGGTCTCGTAAAAGTAGGTAATTGACCACGCGGAACGGAAGTGCGCCGGTTGCGGAAACATGGAGAAGTCGAAATTTCAACAAGAGTCCAGACCATTGGGACGGGCGGTTGCGTGCTTGGTGTCTAAGTTGCAAATAAGATTAACCTATATGAATACGCCAATAATACCTGACTACTATGTACATAGTATTGGCGAGAACACGTATGTAAGACTTGATAGACAAGCATCGTTATCGATGCTTGGTATTAAGCGGTCTGTAAAGTCGAGCAAATGCCCATAGATAAGTCAATGGCATCATTCCGGTGGACCATTTGTTGATTTTACTCGGTAAACAAAGCGACACAAGACAATGGGGAACGAGGCTGCCAGGCTGCATAAATATGGACCAGATCAGATCAGATCCGAACTCAGTTATTATGACGTTGTCAAGAAGAATTACTAACAGAACCATGTGGCTAGGAATAACGTCAAATGTATCAGATACGGGGGATTCGAAGCCTTGCCACCGTCCAAGCTGGAAGTCAAAAGTATATCGGATCCAGAAAGTATCGGAAACTCCCCCGCGGCTTTTCGCTACCCGCAGGAAGGGTAGTAGGACCCAGTATTGGGCCAATCATTGAGTCGTTTTCGTTGTTGCGACTATACTAGCGTCGATGTCGTGATCAGTGTCTAAAATTCCTAAGAGGCTTTGATGCTGGCTCTAGCCCGTCGCCTGTAATATCCCACAAGCAGATCGCGCAATACCCCCAGCCCCATATGTGACAACTCTACAGCATATTCCAACCCGGTTCTTGCGCCAAAACACCTCCCGAGAACCGGATTAGTCATGCTGTCATGGTGAGAAAATGCAGATATGCCCAGTTAATAGCCTTGACTAGGAGGTACTCCCTAGTACTAGCATGAATGTAGATTTGTAAGTACTGCCTCGGACGACGGGTATCTCTCTTCCTCTCTCTCGTCACTCCTTATAACCCAAACATCACCTCTGACGCCTTTCCCCATACTGCTCATTTTTTTTCTCATATTCTCTATTACCCCAGCTTTCCTGTCATCATCTCAAAGTCGTAGTCTTGTGACAACCTTTCAACAAGTGTCTCGTCATAACTATACCGCTCATAGTAGTCCCCTCTCTTGAACTTCCTTCCACTCTTAGCCTGAGTCTCTCTCGGGTAACTGAAAACCTTTGCCACACATACCAAGACAAGATGGGGTCGTCAACATACGTCGAGCCGTCTGCGAGTTCGTCGAGCTCGTCCTCCCCACGTCTCTCATCTAAGGAGTTGCCCCCGGTGGGCGACTTGGAGTCAGGATATGTCTCGGGCACATCGTCAACAGCGGATTCCCAAAGCCAGCTGCCCCAAATAACGCTCACACAACCACACGTGAGACACCTCAACCAGCAACTAGAGAAGATGTCCGCCATGGATAGGCTGCGCTTCGTCAAGTTTTGCTTCCCCAATCTGTATCAGAGTACCGCCTTCGGCCTCACCGGCCTAGTATCCACGGACATGCTATCCAAAATCGAGAAGGAATCAACAGGCTCGTCACCCGTCGACCTCATCTTCCTTGACACACTATACCACTTCGAGGAGACGTACGCTCTGGTCGAGAAGGTCAAGGCGAAGTATCCCAACGTTCGTATCCACAGCTACAAGCCACTCGACGCCAACACCGCCGCCGAGTTTGAGCAGCGATACGGCGAGAAACTGTACGAGACGGCAGCCGATAAGTACGACTGGGTGGCCAAAGTGGAGCCCCAGCAACGAGCCTACTCGGAACTCAACGTCGCCGCCGTCCTTACGGGCCGGAGACGCTCGCAAGGCGGCCAGCGAGACCAGATCGAGGTCCTCGAAGTCGAAGACGAAACGGGCATCGTCAAGATCAACCCCCTCGTGGACTGGTCCTTCGCCCAAGTCAAGGCGTACATCACCGAGAACGACGTGCCTTACAACGAGCTCCTAGACAAGGGGTACAAGTCCGTCGGCGACTGGCACTCGACGTCCCCGGTCGCCGCGGGCGAGGACGAGCGGGCGGGCCGGTGGAAGGGTCAGGCCAAGACGGAGTGCGGCATTCACAACAAGAAGTCGCGATACGCGCTGTATCTGCAAGAGATGCAACGCAAGGCCGAAGAGGAACAGCTCAAGGCTGCTCTGGAGAAGGTGGAAAGAGAACAGCAGGCGGAGGTTTCGACGATAGAGGTCGTATAAGCGTAGATTTCCTGTTACATTTGGGACGGACGGGGACGCATATTTACGACGGATTATACTGCATCCTATGCATAATGGTTTCGATGGTCGAAGCCTCGGAAGCTGGGTTTTTATTTTTCTGGGAAGAGCATTGCAATGGCGATGGCGTTTAGGCGAATACAAAGCCCTTGTGAGATGCGAATCTAGGCATATTTAGGCATTTAAAGATTACCATGATAATAGAAAGCTAGGTGCTGCAATCACGAAATATCGCATATAGCTCCTTGATTTGTTGATTTACTACTGCCATATGACATGTAGCCTGTAGTAGGAGTAGCAACAAAGTTGTCGATGGTAAGAGGTGAAACGGAGGGAACTAGATTCTTTTGTTTGAATTGCCCTTATCAGCTTTCCTTCTTACATACATCGCACTGATTGGTGATGGTGGATCGAGCCAACCCCGACTTGAGATCGGTGCGGGGGAAGACGGCAGAGCCCAGCCGGCATAACTTCCGGATCTGCATACTCCTTTACATATTTCGACACTTCATATGCGTCCCCTTGCAGGCAAAGTAAAAAGAGAGAATATTGTCACGTAAGTAGGTAGTAATATTTGCTAATATATAGATCAAGATGTTGGCCCGTCGTCATATGTTCGCCGAAGTTGTGTACGTTGATGGGTTGGTTTGCCTCACGGAAAAGACCCAAGTGGCTAAGAATAAGCGTA
This sequence comes from Hypoxylon fuscum, assembly GCA_022578945.1. Taxonomy (NCBI): domain Eukaryota; kingdom Fungi; phylum Ascomycota; class Sordariomycetes; order Xylariales; family Hypoxylaceae; genus Hypoxylon; species Hypoxylon fuscum. Next base: position 18,941 of record MU399837.1, on the reverse strand, counting down.
TACCCTATTTCCTATCTCACCTCGAGTCTGATAATCTCCTGTTGATATACTAAGGCAACCCCATTCGAAGACCTACCCAGAATAAGGCTCTTAGCCGTCACATTCCTCAACATGTCCTAGCACGATAAAGAATACCCCGTGGTTTTTCTCCCTAACTGATAAATCTGCTGCCCATAGAAGAAGAGTCAGCTTCCATCACGGGCCAGGCACTTGTATCCTATCTTTTAGTTTCCAGACTGAGTCCGAGTGTCCCGTCTCGTTCCCCAAGACCTTGAGAATACTGCTCTACCCTGCAGCAGGCACGTCGGCCTTAGTTTCCGAAACTATCGCTTCCTCCTTCGGCCCACCTTGTTGGTTTAAGGCTGCCTCTAGGCCGCTAAATAGGTCGGGACTATTAGGCTCATTCTCCTCTACCCTTTCTAGTGCAGCAGCATCGACATTGGTGTCGATAGTTACTGGGGGTTGTACGGAATCAGCTGCTACTGGCGCCGTATTTGATGGCTGCGATTCCTGGTTCGCTGTCGTGTCCACGGTTGGCTCAGAAATGGCATTCTCAACCGACGGCTCCGTACTCGTAGCTTTGGGGGCGGCCGTAGACGGTGGCGGCGGCGAGTAATGATCTGTGGATGCAACTTCCACTTGAGTAGATTCTACGACCGGCAAATCCGTAACGGTCGCCACATCCGACTGCTGCAATCCCTGATCTGTGGTAGATTGTACTATAGTCTCGGTATGTGGCTGGTAGGAAACATCCAACATTTCCACGTCAGGTTTTGCTACATCTGCGGCTTCCGGGACCACGGGCGGAGGAAGGGTTTCAAGCAGTGGCACTGGAACCGGTTCTAAGGATAGTCCCGATGGCAGAGTTTCAGTTGTAGTTGCAGGGGCCGAAGCATCTCCCTCGATGGGCGCCAACTTTGGTGTCAAATTGGTCGGCGACACAGCAGCCACAACATTCTTCAGAGGGCTCCCTTCGAAATGTGGTGGTTGAGGCGGGGGTAGGCTGAGATTTGAAGGGGGCGAAGGTTCTTTAGCAAGCGCAGGCTCGGCTCCAGTCGGGACATTCGCCGGAGTTGATTCGGTAGAGGGTTCGGCCTTGGCAACCGTCGGCGGAGCTTCCGATACTCGATCAGTTTTAGCTTCACTTTCGGCTCTTTCGCCGTCGGGCATTTCACTGTCCTCCTCGTCTCCTTCGTCACCGTCGTCGCCGTCTTCGCCGTCGTCTTCCCCATCGTCTCCGTCATCATCGTCTGCCATCTCGCTGTCTTGATTCTTAGACTCGGACTGGTCGCCAGGTTTGACGTCCTAACAAGAGTTAATGCACGAAAGAAGAAGAAGAAGAGAGAAAAGGAACTTACTCTTGCTTCGGGACCAGTTGGTTTAATACCATCCGCAGCGCTACCGAGACCAGTATTTGACGTTTCCGGCCGTGTACTTGCTGGTATGGGGATCTTCTTCTTCCGTCCACGACCAGGACCCTTGGGCTTTCTCTTAGGTGGTGGCGGCCGTCTTCGCACTGGTGTGGCCGCATTAGAGGTGTCCCCGTTAGCGGCGGCGTTGGGTGCCGGTACGACGGTGGTGGATATGATTTCCCCGTCCACCGGCTGGCCCTCGTTTAATGTGATCTCTTGGGTGTAGGGATTCCCGGCTGCGTCGATGCGGCGAACCGTGGCTTTCACTACGGTTGGGCCAGCTGAGGTACCGCCAGTCGGGAGACTAGAGGATAGTGTAATGAGACCTTTCCTTCTCTTGGCCAAGTGCGAGACAGTCGCTCCTTCGGCATTGCGAGCGACTTGTTTCCAGACCTTAACTTGAAACCCTTTCGTACTCGGGTCCTCCTCTTTCTTCTCGGGCTTCTCGGCTAATGCAGCCTCTGCATCGACTTCCTCCTCTTCAACAGGTGGCGGCCGTTTATACAATCTTCCCGAACGAGCAGCCCGCAATAGCTCTTGAGTATGCGTAGGCAGCAATTGCGAATCCTTGGGCATGCCGTGCGGGAGTTCGAGTGCCCAGATATCGTTCTTTTGAGTTGTGTCCGAGGGTGGCGGCGGCGCAATGCTCACCCACTCTTGGCGCCATTGTCTAACCGGTAAACCTACGAAACTGTGTTAGATGCTGCATGGTTCGCGCCATTGCGGAAATGGGAAGGTTGTTGGCATACCCTCGAAATCGTCGTGTTCTACATATCCGCTACGATTTCCACGTCGCGTTTGGGTATTTGGACGGAACTGTGATTGATATACACGTTAGTCAATGATAATTGAATAAATTGGCTGGTTAGAATGTTCGCACATTAGGGGCCATTGCGACGACGACGACGACGACGACGGCGGCGCAACTTGGTAAGTAGTCTTCAATTCACGACTAAACGACCTAAATAAATGGAACAAGAAGCATTAGAATTTATGCCTAGAATGTCTAGTGGAACCAAGAAAGTTGCGACGCAAAAAATAAGAATCGGGCTCTCACGATTAAAATTATGACGGGAAATATAGTTTCTGTCGCAACGTCGGAGAGTTTGGAATTGACCAGACGCGACGACGAAAAAAAAAGGGAACATTGAATTCAGCTCATTACATAACGGTGCATGACATACATAGGTACTTTATGTAGCTTGTACTCTAAATATGTACATATGTAAGGTATGCACTCTAAAAGGGCCCAAGCGCCTCTTTAGGTACATACATGTACATACCTTAGACTAGTATATCACGTGGAATTACGAAACCCCCTTTCGAGAATAATCTCATGTAGGTACGATAGGGATTTTGACTGGCATTTATTTGGTGTGGCCATCAGATAAAACCTACATAAGAGTAGAATATTGATCTTTGGTATTGTTTGTGTACGAGGTAGCTGCATTTCGTGGCCACCTTGCAACACGTAGCTCACTAGCCAGACCTCGGTCCCTACCATACGCATCCAGTCCTGATCCGATTCCGTTTGGCTCAAGTTGAACAGCTTGAGAACCTGCAGAGACTAAGATCGGATGCTGTCAGCCCGGAATTCAAACCGCACGCTCTGATGTACAGTGACGTTTTAATAGTACAGGACATAGCCTTCGAAAGAGGCGCGTCAAGATATCGAAGGGGCCCTTATAGCTTAGAAAGTATGGCTTCACGTAGTGCCATATTAATCCCACCTGCGAGAGGAGTTAGCATTTCATCCCCTATCCGCAGTGGGAAGCATCAATCTCACCCCGTATCTTTCTGTCTGGAGATACCTCCTGATTCTCCTGTTTGCTTGCCCTGTTGCGAGTGATTCCAGTGAGCGAATGCCTCTTTAGATTTAAGGTCAGTTAGGTTGATGAGCGACATACCGACATCCCACCCTCCACTACTAATCGATCTGCTTGATAGAATTGACTGATGACTGTTTGGCGCTGCAAGAAAGGGGTTTTGTTAGCTAATCTGCTCGTGACATCGCATTGCATCGCATCGTATCATATCGCATCGCATCGCATCGCATCGCAATATTCTCTCGCTACCGAGATAACTCGGTTGCTGGTGGTGGTGATGAAATGTGGGAGACCCGTACCTTCATCATTTGCAACTCTTTGAGTCCTTTTTGTATGAGGCTCTGTATCTCCCTGGGGTCCTGCACGCTCACGTTCTCGCGGAATGCATCTCTCGTTCGCCGCTTCGCGTACTCTCGGAAGTTGTAGGCCTGGAACTGCTCGCTCGAGCGCAAGAGCTGTCGGTACTACGTAGTTGAAGAGCTTGGATTAGCTATAGCCCATGATTGAGAAATAACGAGTGCGCAGATTTCAGCATCCGGGGCTGCCAACAGGTCGTAGAAGGGTAGCTGCGGGAAAAGTTGCCTCACCAATGACCTAGCTTGCTGCGGCAAGTCGCCCTTGAGGGCCGAAACAATGGACATGTTGATGCGTGTCGAGGTTTTCTCGTATGGCGCTGCAAGTTGTTCCAGAAGGAATATTCGAATGGGAAAGACTACATGTAGCCTTCGGAGCGTAAAGTGGAGGGATTTAAGAGAGTGGGAGAAATGGAAAAGGAAGAAATGATGCAACGGATTGATGACAAAATGCCGACCGCGATTCGATGTTTCGCGGCACAACCTAGTAGCTTTTTTTTTCTCTTCTCTCTTCAGCGTAGGCTCGGTCAAAAAATACAATCGGCGCCGAGCACGGACAAGTTTTCTCGGCCTTCTTCATCGAATAAAACGTCACCTCGGAGTTATCAAACTAAATACGGCCCAGAGCCGGGGGTTTTATTTTTATTGTATTGTGGGATTGGTTAAATTACATACATAGATACATGTACATACTTACTTCAACCCGTTTCCTCACATACATAGTAGGTACATTCTTACAAGTACCTAGCTTTATTGCCTCTGGTCCTTACCATGTAGATCTACATACATGTAGTTGGCCTCTGCTTTAATACATGTATGGTTTGTCCTGTCGTCCATGGCTTGCTCCTGTGCAAGTACACGTAGGTAGGTATGTACTTATATAGCTGACATCCTCAGCCTCGACTTTAATAATAGTATCAGCCTATGTCAACATTGATGGCCTTTCCTTTAACGGGGATAACGGAGGCTAGGCAGGTATTAATTCTGTTTCCGCGGGCTCAGCTCATTCGGATCAATCAAGACTAGGTAGATAGTGTACCACCTGTCTTTCGCTGCCATTCTTTAATAGCATCGTCTTGCGTGATCATGTGCTCTTCAATCTTCCTAGCCCGGTATTTGGTCTTGTCTTCCGGATCGAATTCAAGCTGCCCCTCGTCGTTAATCTCGTGCTGCGTTCTCTTTCGGTCGGGGATATGGATATTGTCACGGTGCTGTTGGAAATTCACTTCGAAGCAGCCGGTTGAACAAAAGATGGTCGGATTTCCGAGCGTCTCTACACACTCGCAGCAGTAGGGCAGGAGACTGCCAAGGTTGATCGTCGTCGCTTCTCTGTGAAGACGAATACACCCTTGGCCAGACGCGCACTCGTGTACGGCATCAACGTGAGATTTCTGTTGACAATGAGAATGCAACCAAAGAAGCCACAGGATATGTGTGTGTGTGTGTTACTTACCCAACTTTTACCCTCACACTCATGGGAGCAGAATATTGGAATCTCGATTTGCAGTCCATAAGTTTCACCCAGTATTCTGCACACGGGACATGTGATAAAGTCTTGCGCGTCTGGGACCTTGGAACAGACTGAACATGGTGGAAGATCGTTCTGGTCATCTGCGAGTGCAGCAGCAGCGGCTCTAACCTTGTCCTGCCGGGCCTTGTCCCTCTTGGCCTTGTCTAGCTCGTGGGCTGCCTTGGCTCGCTTCAGTTCCTCGAGCTTCTCCTCGTGTTGCTTGTAAAGCACCTTCTTCTCTTTCTGGTCACGTTCGGCCGCGTGGCGATCACGGATCATGACACTGAATGCTTCGGTGACCGGCGCTCCACTTTTTACCATGTCGATATACTTTTGATATCTTGTGTTGGTAGAGTCGTCGGGGTTGTTGAGGTCACGTTGAAAAAACATGTTAATGTAGACTTCGTTCCGCTCCTGCGGTGATTTGGCTAGCTTTAATCGTTCCACAAAGTACTTGAATGCTTGCTCCAGCTCGTTCTCGCTAATGCCTTCGGTCAAGGCAAGTCTCAGTTCCGAGGCAAGCTTCTCGGGAGAAAAGCTGCGGTCGTTGATTCTTGCTTGTAGAATCGATGCCTGAGATGGGGTCTGGACCAAATTCTGAAGACTTAGGCCTATGTTCTTAGCTTTATCTCGGTACCACTCCTTCTTCTCGTCGACTATGCGCTGCTCAATAGTCTTGAGGTCGACCTCGAGGTTATGAGCGCCGTTGAACATAGTATCAAGTTCGACTAGGAATGGTCGGCGACCTGAAAACCATTCCTTGGAGGCACAGTTGAGATATCGATCTCTTATTCTGTTGACAAGGCGATACCAGCAGTCTGGGCATTCGATAGGATGCTTCTTGCCATGTTCCTTGACACAGGTGACTCGGATTGTCTGCACATCGTCGGCGCAAAGTTGGCGCTCCTTCTGAAGATTGATCACTTCGTCCCACGGCTCCAACATCTTGTCCTCGGTTTTGCTATTGTAGAGCTTGCTTCATAGGGGAGTTAGACGTTATATGTAGATCTAGATGTGGAATCTGGCCAGCGTAATTTCAGTCAGTAGATAAATAACTTGGACTTATAAGAAAGGGCAATAGAATAGGCCAAGGCCTACTTCTAGATGATCAAATGGTAAAATATTGAATGATCAGTAGACAAGTGTGTACATATAAGTGAGCAAGCAGATGAATAAATACAACGGAATGAATGAAATTCACTACGAACTTATGAAGTACCTACCGTTTGATAGGGCGTTGGCTTGTTCTCCACACTGTATTGTACCCTGCAGGTGATGTAGTACTGCAGGTCTAAGCGCTGAATTTTATCTTGGTAGCGACTTACCAACCTACCTGCTATCAATTCATAGAAGTTAAAAATAATCAATCTTTCCGCCTTCCAACATTTGTAAGAAAGGCACTTTTACACATATCCCGCCGTCAACAACAACAACAATAACAATACACACGTAGCCATGGTCAGTCAATCCTCTCTATTCTCTTCTTATAATTCATTATAGCTAACTGCCAATAGGCGGACAAATTGCGCACCCAGCAGGAGCTGGAGCGACTCCAAGCCAAGTACATCGGAACCGGTCACCCAGACACAACCTCGTGGGAATGGAGAACGAATGTTGCGCGCGATACCTACTCGAGCATCGTCGGACACCCCCCGCATCTAGCCTACATCTCGCTCGCCCAGAATGAGCCTGCCGCCAAAGTTCGAGCTCAGCTTCTGCGGAAGATGATACAGCCATGCGGTCCACCGCCACCACGAGAAGGCGAAGAGCCTATACAAAGACATCAATAAATGAGGACCTTGGCGGCGACGATATTCTAGCATCCGCCACCTATTGAATACCGGGAACAGTTGATACATGGTGATACGGGTCTCGGGATCTTTAGTTGGATGTAGAATGAGTAGGCAATGCAAGAGGAGGGTTTATTAGCATAGGTCAAGTCCAATTCAAGGGAAACGAGTATCATTATCGTCATTATCAGGGATCGTCGAAACTCGTAATTCCTGTCATTATCCTTCCTCGGGAACGGTGTCTAGCTGCCGAGGCTCTTGGACTCCCAGGCTCCTGGAAAGCTTCTTATGAAAATCGTCGGGTAGTTCGCCCCAGACCTCGGTGACGAGGGCGGCGATACTCTCAGGTGGCACCTCGATCTTTCCACGAGGCCCGATGCACCAGGTGACACTATCCTCGTCTCCCTCGCTCTTCTCCACTACTTTGTCGACGTAGCCCTGTCTCACAATCTTCTGCAACACGTTGTCGGTCTTGTCCATGGGCAAGTTCTGGCTGGCATTCATACGACCAAGGTATCGTCTCAGCTTAGAGTCGCTAAGCTCTCCCCCCGAGAGGACGACGAGGGAGATGACCATGGTATAGAAGCCGACGTATGCGGCTTCTTCGGACGTGCTGGGTATGCGCGAAGGCGGTACGATAGACTGGGACTTGTATTCTCGGGGCAGGGTCGAAACCAATATGTAGGGTCGGGAGGATGAGGAGCTCTGAGAAGAGGCTTTCCTAGCACTTGCCTCTGCGTGCCAAGTAGTGGTTAGCAAGATGCAGGCACTAAAGAGTCATGTCATGTCTTACTCTGCTTCTCCTTGAGTGTGCGCTTTTCCTTAACAGGCAATTCCATCATCTCCATACCAAAGACTCTCTGTAGTTGGGCCTGGGCACCTTCGAATACTCGCCTAAAGGACCTCGCATTGGGACCCAGAACTGTGATATGGTAGTGTTAGTATATATGCTATTTCAACTATATACCTACCTAGGTATATATATATATATATATATATTTATATTTATATATATTTATATAAATGGCTCACCTTTGTCTCTGATGCCGTCTCTCCTAATGGGTATCCTCGCATATTCACATGCCAGAGCGTATCGCACGAGCTTCTTGACTAGTTGATCTTCCTCGCCGTCGCCGGCTCTTTCCATGGTGACGTCACCGTCTTGGTCATTCTCCGAGGCGTCGGAATCGTCCGAGTCATTATTGCGGCGAGATTGGCGGCGTCGGGGCTGGTCTTCGTCTTCGTCTTCGTCGTGGTTGCCGGTTCGCCGTCGTCTCTGGGTCTGGGTCTGGGTGTGAGAAGGCATGATGGTTGTGTAGTGTTTGCAATTGCAAAAGCTGCCAGTTTTATCTCTACCTCTCCGTTGGTAGTCTTATTTGTAAAGCTGTGTCGGTACCGTTAGGTAGTATGTAAAAGAAGATATGGAAACAGAAATGGAAATGAGAAAGGTAAAGGTGGAAATGAAATAAGCTAAAAAGGTGGGATGAATCCGACGCGTCCAAAGTCTATTAAAGTGTACCTTGCCTTGTACGCGCGCACTGGATTATCGATAAGGTTATCGATATCGATATCGTATCGATATAGATTTCTCGAGCTTAATTGATTCGCGCAAAGCAGATTACCCAATTGGGAAACGAGACTTGAAAAGTTGCAGCGCATTTCTTTAGATCAAGAGAGAGGGAAGGAAGTCGTCATTCTTCATGATCGCTGCAAGTGTGTCTAGCGGCGCCGTCTGTCTCAGATGCCAGCTGCGTCTTCTTCGCCAGTCTTTTCGACCCTTTCCAACGTATAATCCCGGTCGCATTCTTAGAATACAGCAACCAAAAAGTCTACTACGGCGCTTTGCCAGCGATTCGACTAGCCGTCCCTCGGGTCAAGACCTAGTTTCCGAGGAACCAGGACAGCAAGAAGAAAAAGAACAAGAAAAAGATCATGAAAGGCTCTTCGAGTCTCTCGAAGAATATGATGGACAACAGGAACAGACACAGGCGCAGGCGCAGGCGCAGGCGCGAGACGAGAAGCCCCGAGGGAATACGAAATATGGAGTAAAGAGACCACTAGACCCTCGCAAGAGGCACCTCTCTCGCAACCGTATACTCACAGAAGAAGTCGAAGGACTCGGTTCTAGCATGCTAGGTAAGCCCGGTCACGTTATCGTCATGAGAGATGGTGGCCGTTACGAGAAGAAGAAGGGTCGCACTTCTGCTACCGAACCCCCCGAAGAAGAAGAAGAAGACGACGACAACGACGAGCCCAACAGTGAAGCTATAGATATCGAGGCTCAGCTAGACAGCCAACGAAAACCGCCCACTGCCCAAGAGGTCCGTGAGAACATGGACGGTCTAAGGCCAAAGACGGAGACCACCCTGCCTGAAAGAGATTTCAAAAAGCTTCAGGCCTCCTTGACAGAGGGTTTCTTGAGTGCCCAGCTCCACGACTACCTCCAACATTGCGAGCAGCACCCTCTCCCGACGAAGCCCGTTTCACTCCCAGATGAGGAAAACGAAGTACCAAGTAAACCTCATTACAACTGGATCAGGAACGTTAGCCCCTGGGTACCACTAGGCAAGGAGCCGAGCATCACCCAGGGTACCAATCCTAGCCTATACGGCTACCTTACCGACTCGGCCACTGCCAAGGAGAAACTTGTCGTACGAATCATGCGTCAGTGCTGGGGTCTATCTATTGCCGAATTAGATACTGGACTCGGTGAAACGAGAGTCAAGATGGCTGCCCGTGATTTCGTTCTCCTGATGCGTGCGTCTACCCCTTTTTTCTTTTTTCCCTTTTCTTTTTTTCTTTTTTTCTTCTTTTCTTTTTTTTCTTTTTTTTTTCTTTTTTTTCTTCCTTTTTCTTTTTTTACCCCTTAAATATAATCTGTCGCTAATCCTCTCCGTAGGGGGCACCCAGCGGTGGTTGACAGCCATGGGCAAAGTATGGCTGGGCCCCGGCGAAAAGATCGAGGCCTTCCGAAGCCAGAACACGCTGCGTTTCGTCACCACGAAACCAAAAGCTTCCGTCTTGATCAAAGAGCTGGACGAGACCCTCAAGAACATCGTCACCAAAGCTTTCCCGGTGCGCCTGGCCACCTCCGAACCAGTCGACGATGCCGTGCTGGAAGAGCTCGGCCGTATCATGAATGCAACCGTTAGAAGGAGTCATAATTCCGAACGCTTTCACGTTACTTGGATCGAGACCAAGAATGCCAAAGGCTTCAAAGTCCTAGAAGACCCCGCCGAAGTTATCTTCCGTCTACTACTTACAGCTTACAACTCACCACGAGAAACACGTACTCTTTACACCGCTGGCATGGGCAATGACATGGGCAATGACATGGGCAATGGGACTGCTGGCCGTTTCACCACCGACACAACTAGCAAGGAGAAGCTAGGATGGAAAGACAGTCTGGACCGCTGGGCTCGCTATACCCTCCCCTTAGCATCTGAGTCTGAGTCTGGGTCTGGGTCTGGGTCTGGGTCTGGGTCTGGGTCCCAGAGTGGCAGCCCAGCAGCTGAAATATCACTGAGGAGACTTGAGCTCCCGGTCGAACCGCAAACTGATCGACTACTATATGATCATACTCCTCCCAAGCTCGACACGAGGAACGAAATCCTCCCAGAGACCAAGCCAGAGATCAAGCCAGAGACCAAGTTTCCCGTCCACCCGGTGAAATGGGCAAGAGATCTCAAGACGTCAACTAGAGCTCACTTCGGCTACTTGCTACACGCAAACAATCCAACAGCTTCGCCTCCTCCCCTACCCCATCTCCTCACTGCTAATCACCCCCGCGTATTCGCCCCTGTCACCCCGCACCCCCTTCACCTCGCCAAGTTCGAGACCACCGACGACCAAGCAAGCTACGCCCTCTTGCAGACCAAGAGCACACTCGTCCTCCACTTCTGGCCCTCGCCCGCTCTCCTCAAGGGGAAAGGAAAGAACAAGGACAAACGAGCCACCAGCACCCCAGCACCCCTCCTCGAGCTTCGTCTCGCCGTATCTGCTCGCGGCGAGATCCAGGGCGTCGAGAGCCTACGCGCCGTCAAGCAGACCCACGTCACCGATGTCATGCTGCCCGCGTCCCCCGTCGACCTGCGCATCACCCAGACCCAGTACGCCATGCTGGAAGGCGGGCCCCAAGACCTCGCCGCCTGGCAGCCCCTCGCCAACTTCCTGAAGCCGCCCGCCCGCCTCGACCTCCACTTCGCCGACGGGAGCTTCAAGCTGCCGCCGCGCCAGAAATTCCCCGTCCCGAGGCGCCTCTTCGACGACGAATATCTCGCCGCCCATCACCCGGGAGCCGACCCCGACGAGCTCGTCGGCGCCTTGTACACCTTTGTCGGTCTCGAGGTCCACCGCTCCGTGGCCATGCCCTACGAGGGAGGCTGCTGCAGACTAACTTACACCTCGGTAGACGCCGGCCGTGGCGGCGGCCGCAGGGCCGAGATCAGTCTCGAGCCCGCCTTCCGACTCGGTCTGTCTAGAAACGGAAGTGCCGCCACGGCTAAACTCCACGACGATTTCTTAGGGGCTTGCCAGAGGTTTGCTGGGACGGAAACACTGTGGTCAGGAATCACGCCCGATGGAGAAAGATATTAGTCGCATTTGTCGTCCAACAAGGCAACTGTAATATACATGTAGCTATGGCATATATATGTGTGTATGCAAATGTCATGAACAAACCCTGATGAATGAAACTTCCAAACACGACAGAATGGCCTGTATGTATATGTATTGCCAAGCCTATCAATAATACCCATATAATGTGATATGTCTTCTATGTCCATGACAAGTATAGTTATATATCTATGTCATGGGCAACAGCAAGGTCCGACACCGTCTGGCATCCATATAGTTTACCCGAGTCCACTCCCTTGTATCACCAAGAAGAATGCTATATGCCGCGATGAAGGCTTACGCCGCAGAGCGGGAATCAAGCTGTACGACGGGTGATTAGAATATACGAGGAAATATTAGACAAATAGGTTCACGGATAAAGAGGTCACGTCACATTCATGGAGAAGTAAAGACGAGTTCCATTTACGGGAATCACGGTCTATGACTCTATTTTACTACTAGCGCATTATGAGAAAGTTTTGTTGCGGAAATGCCCATAACCCTTCCCTCATTAATGCACTCCGAAGTCAAATGTCCCGAGAGAACAGATCGCGTCGTGTCACAAAGAAAAGATTCGTAGAGGCATCGCGGTGTCGTGAAGGGTCCAAGGCAAGGTCATGAGCCGAAGGGGGTGAGTTGTCCGTCGGCCACAAGTCGGATTAGGTTATGCTGGGCAAGCTTATTTCTTGCCAACCACCTTAGCAGCAGACTTGGTAACCTTGCCAGTCTTGGCAGACTTGTTCACAGCCTTGATGACACCGACAGCCACGGTTTGACGCATGTCACGGACGGCGAAACGACCGAGAGGAGGGTAGTCAGTGAAAGCCTCCACGCACATGGGCTTGGAGGGAATCATCTTGACGATGGCGGCATCACCAGACTTGATGAACTTGGGTGCGTTCTCCACAGACTTACCAGTTCGTCGGTCGATCTTCTCGAGAAGCTCGGCGAACTTGCAGGCAATGTGGGCAGTGTGGCAATCCAAGACGGGAGCGTAACCAGCACCGACCTGGCCAGGGTGGTTGAGAACGATGACCTGAGCAGTGAAGTCATCACAGCCAGCAGGGGGGTCGTTCTTGGAGTCACCGGCAACGTTTCCTCGTCGGATTTCCTTGACGGAAACGTTCTTCACGTTGAAACCAACGTTGTCACCGGGAAGACCCTCGGTAAGCTGCTCGTGGTGCATCTCGACCGACTTGACTTCAGTGGTGACACCGGCGGGGGCGAAGGTGACGACCATACCGGGCTTGAGGGTACCAGTCTCGATACGGCCGACGGGAACAGTTCCAATACCACCAATCTTGTAGACATCCTGGAGAGGGAGACGGAGAGGCTTGTCCGTGGGGCGCTTGGGGGGGTCAATGGAGTCAATGGCCTCCAGGAGAGTCTTTCCGGTGACCTTGCCACCCTTGCCTTCCTTCTCCCAGCCCTTGTACCAGGGGCAGTTGGAGGAGGCAGCCAGCATGTTGTCACCGTTGAAACCCGAGATGGGAACGAAAGCAACGGTCTTGGGGTTGTAGCCGACCTTCTTGATGAAGTTGGACGTCTCCTTGATGATCTCATTGAATCGGTCCTCGGACCACTTGGTGGTGTCCATCTTGTTGATGGCGACAATGAGCTGCTTGACACCGAGGGTGTAGGCGAGCAGAGCGTGCTCACGGGTCTGGCCATCCTTGGAGATACCAGCCTCGAACTCACCAGTACCAGCGGCAATGATGAGAATGGCGCAGTCGGCCTGCGAGGTACCAGTGATCATGTTCTTGATGAAGTCACGATGACCGGGGGCATCTACAGGCATCGCATATTAGTTTCGTATTATATAAGCAAGGATAGCTGATAGACATTGAAAACTTACCAATGACGGTGACATAGTACCTGGGAGTCTCGAACTTCCAGAGGGCAATGTCGATAGTGATACCACGCTCACGCTCGGCCTTCAGCTTGTCCAAAACCCAGGCATACTTGAAGGAACCCTTGCCGAGCTCAGCGGCTTCCTGTTGTTGACTTGGTCAGTGGAGGTGTTCGTCAAAACAGTGCTTGGCATAGACAAGGGGGGTTTGGTTGCTCCGTGCACCAAAATGTTGTGCAGAACGTCAGAGCGGGGTATGGAAAATTTTGTGCCCCTCGGTGGGGGGTGGGACGTGGGACGTAAGAAAAGATAAGAGGAGGGGCAATGCAAGGCGAGAGGCGAGAATCAAAGGAATCGAGTTGAGAAACCCATTTCCAACGACTCAACGACGTGAATAAAATACCATGGTATCGCGGGTATAGATATTGAAAAAGAATCTTGACTAACCTTCTCGAACTTCTCGATAGTTCGCTTGTCGATACCACCGCATTGGTAGATCAAGTGGCCGGTAGTGGTGGACTTGCCACTGTCGACGTCTGGGAGCCTTGTTAGAGATCTATCGAGTCGCGCGTGGGAAAAATCATCAAAACTTACGGCCAATGACGACGACGTTGATGTGAACCTTGTCTTCCTTACTGCAGTAGGTTGTCAGCGATGATGGCGCTCTGCGAATGTGCGATCATCAAGTTGTATACATACCCCATTTTGACGGCGAAAGGTTGTGATTGCTGTGTGTTGTGTTTGATGTAGAGACGCGAACAACTGCGGAAGTGTGATGGTCAGTTTGATATTGGTATGTTTATTGATGATGATGATGATGATGATGGTGATGAAAGAAGATGGAAGAGTTGAAGATGATGGAGTGGAGGTTCTTACGTTCAGCAGGTGTTAATGCTCTGATTAACGGTGTGCGAGACGAGGAAGGAAAGTAAGTCAAGAGATGGTTGCGAAGTGGTAAGGTCGGGTTTATAAATTTATTTCTGGCAACGTTTGGACTGTGGCCAAGGTAGATTTTTTTTTTGATTGTGGGGCATTGCCCCTCCTCAGGCCCTTCCTTCCCTCCTCGACTACAAACCTACCCCTCCTTCCAAATTCACACACTGAAATTTTTTTTATTTGTTATTTTGCCTCGCCAATATTTTGCATGGGTGCCCAGATCTACAAGGTTTACTACCGCTGGTTGGCTCACATCTCTCTAAACTAAAACAAAGCTTTCGGTACGCACCCACCTTAGTACAAAAGGGATATCCGATTTTGCATGTATGTGGACCCTATCACGGACATCTGAGGCATCTACACGCGCATACTTGTTCACCAGATTTGCTTTTTGCGAACCAATGACGATCCAGTGATATACTATGTAGGAATAATCCTTCATTTAAACGGGAGTTTGTTCTTTCCCTTCAGGATTCTGGACACTGTATGAACATGTTTACGTGTACCTACGACACCAAACACCGTACCGGCAAGCCAATCGTCTATCAAAGCGCGCCATACTCTTTATGTTGGGAAAGTGACGAGGTGGTAGCTAGGACTGTACCTAAGTACCTCCCGTATAATTTCGGTGAGTAATCCCATTGTCATTGTTGATGTCAAGTGAGTCAGGCCGATATGTGTGTATCAGACGGAATCCTCATCCATAACATTGCACCTTGACGGGGAAGGAGGACCAAAAGAAAATCAAAAATTTTGATAGCTGCCCAACTTGCCAAACTCTCTGCCTACCTACCTACGTATCAAGCCTTACGTACCTACTACTACATAGCCTTATTGGTCCATGCTGCAGCGGCAGAGCGGTTATTCGAATTTTATCATGTGAGATCTAGGTACTACATACTACCCCCGATGGTACGTCATGGATTAACTAAGGGGCTAGAAGAGCCTAGTGTACTTGCCCAGGCCAACCTTATATAGCACAGTCATACGGTAACGTATGTAGAGGATTGTCAGCGTGCAGCAAGTCCTCGGACTTCCACCTATGTAGTTAACTCCGCCCTGTGTAGATTCACGAAATCTACTCCAGGGGGATCGGAAGCAAAGGTCCTCCTGGTGTCGTTATATTTTATCTGTAGTATAGTATAGTAATGGAGTCACTCTATTTGCCACGAGGCAGCAGGTTTGTTACATGTGAGATTTACCATGTCGGGATTGATGCTGTTGGGCCGTTGGCGCCATCCATGGCAACCTCAAACGGAGACACACAGTACATATCATGCAACAAGAAAATAGGAATAGAACCATTCGGAAATTTTCGAATGTGGGGAGTCTTTATTGCCGATTGCGTGCCGTCACGCAATAGGGTATCTATGTCCTGAAACGCCTCTTGAAGAATCGTAAAACTCAATGGAACTCAGATGTACGTCCTGGCTAAGCCGACTGTCGTAATCAATGCTTCCTTCGTGCCATCACCAGCGCATAGAAACATGTTCATACTGCTCCTACCCATATGTTGTTGATGACCTCTCCCTCTTCATCCAGTTCGTCTTCCCGCCGGTCGGGGTTCCTCCCACATTTAGTGACAGCATTCTTCTCCTTCTGACCTAAGACCACTTGATCAAAGCCCGGGGGCAGGACCTTGTCGCTCTCGAGGTACAGTACTTTTAGATTGCGAGCTTTGTCGCGCAAGGCCTGCTGGTTTCGGGTTTCTTCGAAACCGCCGGATTCCTGCATCTTACTCCAGGAACAATTTAAAGAGGGGTCTGCTATTAGATCCAGGAGCCGGCTCGTATCGGATGAGGACCATGCTTTGCGAACTTGCCGAGGCTTGCTTGCAATAATTGCACGTCGAATGTTCTGAGCACCTTGGCTGAGGGCGAAGATATCTTGTTTCTGCAGGTTAGGGTCATCAAGTAAGGCGTCATGCGGTCGTTCCCTAGTAGCTCTTCGGGCGGTAGCGATTCGAGGCGATAATGGCTGGGAACTGCCAGCCTGAGGCTCCTTTGAAAATCGAGTCCGCTTAGGGGACGGCCTCCGAGTGGTTGTATTTTTATCCCGAACTCGCCTAGATTCACCCCGAAGCTGTTCATTCACTTCAAAGTCATCATCTTCTTCGTCCTCGCCATCCTCGCTTGGACGTGCTCGTTTCTGCAGAAGGCTGACGAGCTGCCCGGGATCTAAGCGAGAAATTGCTTCTCTAGTCTCTAATACTTTATCCTTCCCTTTCACAGCCTGTTGATTAGAAGGTTGTGTATCCTCCCTCTCACTCTGTCTCACGGCTGCAAGAGCGGCGGTGCTTTTGATGAAGCTCTGGCTACGCTATATTAGTGACTAGAGTCTAGAGGTAGGAAACATAATTGTAAACGTACTTGGACTCTTTTGACGGAAGTTTATCGTATCCTTCGGTTTCGGTGTCTGATGCGAGATCCGAGTCTTCTCCAACTTCATCGTTCTCGTGGACGAATAAAGACTCCGATTCTTCAGGTCCAGAGCGAGCGTGTGAATCAAGAGTCGGACTGGGGCCTCGGGCGCTTCCCGGATTCGTCGGTTTGTTGAGTGCCTGATACATCTCCAAAGCCCAGTCCGATAGCTCGTCAAAGAGACGTTCCTGGGGCCATTCTTGGTCTAAAGATGATTGTATTTCCAGCCTGTCATCAGAGGTAAGCTTAGGAACGAGGTCTCTTTGGATAATTTCCTGATAAATATAGTCATCAAGGACGCTTTGGTTGG
Source organism: Hypoxylon fuscum (assembly GCA_022578945.1). Classification (NCBI taxonomy): domain Eukaryota; kingdom Fungi; phylum Ascomycota; class Sordariomycetes; order Xylariales; family Hypoxylaceae; genus Hypoxylon; species Hypoxylon fuscum. Next base: position 1,921 of record MU399837.1, on the reverse strand, counting down.
CATCGATCCCATTCAGTTTGCTATATGGACCTTTGCTTAATATTTCACGAGCGTGGCTTGAATCGCGCACGGACTGGTTGCAAAATATCTTGGCGGCTATTTCAACCGGTTTGCTGAATGGGTTGGCGGCAAGCAGCTCGACTAGGTGACGGCACCGAATATATATTGCCAGGTTTAAAGTCTCTTCCCTGTCGTTCATATCTGCGTCGCAGTTTGGACTAAACAGAGTGGGAAACGAATGATGTAACTGCTCGAGGAGTTGCTGCGGTCCTTTGCTTCTAAACTTGACATCCATGATATTCGCGACTAACGACATAAGATTTCCAGAGCAGATGGCCCCATGGATCTTGGCTTGGGCTTCTGGGTCGGAGTTTTTCGGTAAGTTGATAGGGTTAATAAAAAGGGCATTGCTACCAACGAAGGGAAGACAGGCAGAGTTGTGGGATTTCCTAACACGCTTCCAGTCGTCTGTGTTTGGCTGGTTGCTGCCAACAGAGAAGAATTCGTACATCCTACCAGAACAGCGTGCTAACTTCGGTATGTCAAAATCAAGCATGTCCTTGATTCTGTCAGGGTCCAGTTCTAGTGGTTCACGAGCATCGTCCACCTCGGAGATAGCACTGGTCTGGATCTCTATGGATTCGGATACTGGTGATAGACCTCGATTCTCTGGCTCAGGACTAGAAGAGCTTTTGGAGAAGTCGTTTGTGGCAACACTCTCGACACTTCTACGTCGTCGACGCTGGGTGCCACGCTGGGGAATTTCAGCCTCGGTCCTAAATTCAGGTGCGGTAGATGCCTCGGGGCGTTTAGTGCTGCTACGAGTTTGCCTAGGAGGTAACTCGTTAGCAGGCTCAACGGTCGCAGTCCGACGGGTAGCTAGACGACGGCGGCCAGTCATGATGTATGTGAGGTATATGATTGCATGAAGAGAGTGAAAGTGATGTGGTTGAGACAGATGAGGTTTGTTGTAGAATGATGTTCAGGGTTAGGGTTAATGCTTAAGGAGAGGGTCGCTCTTTACCAATCAAATAAATTCTGGGGATAAACAAACCGGAGTGCACTGACCAGTCTACCTCAATCTACCGAATTGAATGATTATGTAGTCAGCCTACCTTGGCAGTTGCATGTAGGTAGGTATGTACATACCTATCTTCAACGCTTGGCCAAAGGAAATATCAATGTATGTAGTTATTTTGACATTGGGATACTAGGTAGGTATGTAGGTAGGTAATGTAAAATAGGAAACAACGGAGTTACCTATTTTTCATGCATCCTATTTTCGACTTTATACCTAAAGATTATTGGGAAATGAATTCCGCCGCCACCTAAGTAGGATCTTTTTCTTCTTTTGCTACGAGGCGTATTAATGCAATCTCCTCTCGAATCTTCTCAACATATGTATGTGTTCGGTAAACGTATACCTACATGTATGTATGTCTTGACATGCATGTACATCACAATGAGTTCTTGCATACATAACACTTGGTTTATTGAATCCACTTACTCATCTAATAATAGAAGAGTTATCTATTAGAATACGAACTAATAATCTATGTGTGTATTGTACGTACATGCATACTACATAGGTGCTAAGCAAACCAGATCTCAGATGCTTGTCAAAAGCCAGCATTCATACACATATGATTGAAGCCAACATGTGTAGGTACATTGGCGCCCCAGTATGGGAGGGTGGGACGGTTACAATGATGATTTTATAAATACATAATTATCTTTTAATAAAAAAAACACTTAAGCGTTTTTTATAAAGATAATATCGCCCCGGTAATTACCATAATATAATATAATTTAATTTTTTTAATAACTTTATTAAATAATAAAAATATTTTAATATTTTAATTATTTTATAATTATATTATATTAATTTATTAAATTTTATATATTTTAATAAATTTATAAT